>OX375883.1:30686761-30861761 GCA_947359465.1 Metellina segmentata | reverse complement strand
CGGACGAAGTTCCAGTTAGTCAGCGTACTCGGCGGTTGCCGATTACTGAACAACTTATAGTTGAAAACAAATCCAAAAGTGGTTAGAAAAAGGGATAATTAAAAACAGCTGTTCGGAATATTCTGCCCCTAATAGTGCTTTGTAAGAAAAAAGATGGGAATCACAGACTTTGTGTCGATTTCCGAAAGCTCAACGAAAAAATAATTAAGGACCGTTTCCCGTTACCTCTAATCGAAGACGTGTTGGACAAATTGGAGGACTCGCAAGTCTTCACAACGTTAGATTTGAAAAACGGCTTTTTTCACGTCGACATAGAAAAGGAGAGTACAAAGTACACCTCTTTTGTTACCCACGAGGGACAGTATGAGTTTTTAAAGACACCTTTTGGATTGTCAACCAGTCCAAGTGTATTTGAAAGATATATTTTTCACGTTTTTAAGGATTTGTTAAAAGATAAAACTGTTATTATTTATGTAGATGATATTATCATACCAGCCATGAATGAGGTAGAGGGTTTAGAAAATTAGAACGTGTTTTAAATACGGCGTCAATGTACGGATTAGGACTAAACTTAAAAAGTGTCAGTTTCTGAAACGAAAGATAGAATTCTTGGGTTACGTAGTAGAAAAAGGAACTATAAAGCCTTCACCTTTAAAAACTGCAGCCGTACGGAACTTCCCACAACCCAAAAAATGCCAAACAAATACAGAGTTTTCTGGGGTTGACCGGTTATTTTCGAAAGTTTGTTCGAGATTATGCCAAGATAGCGAAGCCCCTCAGTGATTTACTTCGTGATAATAGGGAATTCCATTTTGGGTCGAAGGAGAAACTGCATTTCACGAATTAAAGCAGGCCTTGACTGGCGAGCCGGTGCTACAAATTTTCAGACAAGACCGCCACTGGAACTTCATTGTGATGCAAGCTCACACGGATTCGGAGCAGTACTATTGCAACAGGCAGATGACGGAAAGATGTATCCAATTCAATACATGAGTAAGAAGACAACAGCACAACAAGAAAAATACGGCAGCTATGAATTAGAAATTCTAGCAGTGATCGAAGCTTGAAAAAATTCCGGAATTATCTACTCGGAACCAAATTTAAAATAATGACGGATTGCTCAGCCTTCCAGCAAACCATGAGCAAGAAGGACTTAACCCCTAAGATAGCGAGATGGCGTTAATCATGGAGGAATTCGAATACGAATAATTCATCGACCAAGTGCTCAAATGAGACATGCAGATGCTTTGAGCCGAAATGTCGCTGTGATAGTACCGCAATCAACGGGTGAAGAAATAACGTGCAAATTAGCAGCAGCCCAACGACAAGATGAGTATATTCAAGTTATTAAAGAATTATTGATGAGAGGGGAGAAGAACGACTACTTGATCAAAACGATGTATTATATCGATATGAAAATGGAAGTGAACTGCCTGTCGTCCCCGAGAGGATGCAATCAGATATTATAAAGGAATTCCATCAAAAAGGACATTTTGCCGTGGCGAAGACCGAGGAGTTAGTGAAAAGAGATTTTTCCATTCCAGGACTCAGGAAAAAAGTGGAGAACGTCATAATGAACTGCGTTAAGTGCATCTTGACGAATAAGAAAAGGGGCAAGCAAGAGGGTCAATTAAATCCAATACCCAAAGGGAGTGTACCGCTTAGTACATACCATATTGATTTTCTGGGACCTCTGGCGACAACAAATAAACACTATCAACACATCTTCGCTGTGATAGATGCCTTCACTAAATTTACTTGGCTCTATCCTGTAAAATCAACTTCTACACGTGATGCGTTGGAGAAGCTAGAATCGCAGTCACATATTTTCGGAAATCCGACAAGAATAATTTCAGATCGAGGCACCGCATTCACATCCAAAGAATTCGAAGGTTACTGCGACGAAAGAAGCATTGAACACTTCAAAATCACCACAGGAGTACCTCGAGGAAATGGTCAAATCGAACGAATATTTTGAAACTGTGATACCGGTACTGACGAAATTAGCGATCAACGAACCAGAAAAGTGGTTTAATATGTCAACTCAATTCAAAGAATTTTGAACAGCACCTCTAGTAAAAGTACAAAAATCACACCATTTGAATTGCTAACAGGAGTATCAATGAAGAACAAAGAAGATCTGAAGGTCAGAGAAATGTTGGAACAAGAATATGAAGAATGGTTCATAAGAAACCGAGAAGGACTTAGGGAAGAAGCTAAGGAACAAATCCTAAGGATGCAAGAAGAAAACCGAAAACAGTATAATCGGAAGCGGAAACCTGCAAGAAAGTATGCAGAAGGAGACCTGGTAGCGATACAGAGGACCCAATTTGGAGCAGGACTCAAATTACGACCAAAATATCTGGGCCCATACGAAATTATCAACAGGAAACCACACGACCGTTACGAGGTGAGGAAAGTGGGCAGTCACGAAGGACCTATCAACACGTCCACTGCTGCCGAACACATGAAACCATGGACTAATTAACTTTAAAGAACTCTGGGAAAGAGAAACTAATGTGGAGAGAAAAATTATGTTTATTTTCAGCAATTCTCTCAAAAGTGAAATAGATACTTTTTTTTTTTGTTTTTTTTTTTTATTATTTTTTTCAGGTCCCATTGTACGTGCCTAAATGAGTGCAGTGATGTTCGGGGCGAACACCGTCAGGATGCCCCAGTGTAGGAACGGAATTCTTTCGCCTCCCCACCTACTACCGAAAGGAGAAAGGGACTATTTCATCCAGGAAACGGAACACCACGAACGCTAGGGGGAAAAAGGCTTGATCCTTGCCGCGGCGGAGGGTCTTCAGTTTTTTGTGTGATCGGAGAGAGTCGAGACCTGTGTGGCCGCTCTTCCGTGCTTTTTTATGCGAATCTATTGAGACCTCTGTGGCTCATATGTGTACCATCTTCAATTAATGTAATAAATGTTATGTTTTACAACACGTGGACTCATTCCAAAATACCATATCAAGTAATAGCTACAGTGCCATTCCAGTGTTGACATCACATATGTATATGTATATATGTATGTATATATATGTATATATATATATATATATGTATATATATATATATATGTATATATAGTATATATATATATATATATGTATATATATATATGTATATATATATATGTATATATATATGTATATATATATATGTATATATATATGTATATATATATGTATATATATATATATATATATGTATATATATATGTATATATATATATGTATATGTGGATCGGTGTCTAGGGGGTATGAATTTACTGCTTAAAATGACAACAAACTTCTTAAAAAACAACAAAACATTTATTCACAATTATATGGTTTAGGGGGGAAATTACTACAACAGATATTTACATAAAGCGTTATTATCTTACATTCGTTTCTCTCTCTCCTTTTGGCGCCATTTCACAACAAGCGACGCAGTCGAAAAACGCGTCTTCCTCACACGGACGTTAATGGCGATCTTCCCTATTCTAGAAGGAACATTCTTATCGCAAGAGCGCGCCAAAAGAGAAGTGTTAATACAGGACTAGTAGCGCCATCTATCGCTAGATATTGCAACTGGTTAACTAAATCCTACAATGGGCCATCCTGAAAGTATCACTGGCCTCAGTGATGATCTAATATTTGTGAACACACAAACGCTTACTTAATTAACTCTAAAAGAATAGAAAAACCCAAATGCAACAATGAAAATATAGCATACTGTTGACATGACCTTTACGTTGAGAAAATCTATAAATATCATTAAGAATATAAAAATAAATTTAAACTAAACATCTTTTGTGTTTAGTCAGTTGAAAAATATTTCATCAGGTCCGCTGACGTGGTTGTCACTTTTGGACCATGACTATCATCAATTTTCTCAACTTCGTATCTATCTCTAGGATTTACTTTGGTTACGCGATATGGACCAAGGTATTTAGGTCTCAGTTTCAATCCGGTACCAAATTGTGTTCTCTGAATCGCGACTAAGTCACCTATTCGGTATTGAGGAGCTCTTTTCCGCTTTTTATCATGTCCTTTTATTCTCAGATTGGATCTTCTGAATATTTTTCTTCGCATCTTGTCTCAGGAAATTTCTTTGTTCATGAAGCTCATCCATCATCTCTTCAATTAACAGGTCTTTAACAATTGTGTCTTCTTTATTTCTCATCTTGACACCTGTTCGTAGTTCAAAAGGTGACAACTTGTTACTTCGGTAGACTGCTAGCTCATCCTTCAAGATACTTTTCATCGAAACATTAGTGGTTTCTGTTTTTTCTGGCTTGTCCTCGGAAACTATTTCTGCAAGCTCATTTCTGACTTGAGTACCTCGAATGTGGTTCAATTCCACTTCTTCAGTATTCAGTTGGAATATCTGCCCACACCAGGCTCTTGTCTCGTATTTAGCAAATTCTACACCATCATTGGTAAATTTCAGGGAGGCGTGCTCCAAAATATCGGAACCTATGACTGCTTGGAAACTCAACTGTGACTTAGGCACCACATGCCAAACCAAAGAATAATTATTGTCATCTAAGACGAAACTTAGTTCAAAAGAGCCTTTCGTGGAAACTACTGAGTTTCCTATTCCCGATAACATTATGTTATCTTTTGACAGTTCCGGTTTATCTACAATTCCGTTACTTGCATCTTCCCGAATCAGACTGACTGAGCTACCCGTATCTACGAGTGCTACTACTGTTTTGCCTCCGAGAATTATTTTTCTCGTCATCATTCCCTCTTGCGGGACAACTGAACATGTTTGCACTGATGCGCTTGCAGTTTCTGTTGGTTCTGCACCTCTTCTCAGCCTAGGGCAATTTCTGACTATGTGACCAGGAGCATTGCAATGGTGGCAATTGATCTGTCTTCTCCTCTCAGGGATTCTACTTTGATAGGATTCATCAAACCTTCCCTCAGGTTTCGGTCCTTCATTTCTAGCATTCTCAACTCGTCTATTGGGATTCTCATATTTTCCGAATCTAACTGGTCCTTTAGATTCGTATCTTCCTTTGGCAGGGTTACCAAATGACTTCGGTCGAAGTGTTTTCCTCGCGTCCTCAAATTCTTCTAATTTTTCAGCAAAGTCACCTGGGGTGGTGATTGCAACCCATTCGTCTAAGTAGTACTCTTTAAACTCAAATGGAGCTCGCTTTTTCATTTGATCAGTGATAATGAGATCACGCAATTGATCAAAAGTTCCAATTTGTAGACCCGACGTCCATCCATCAAAATAACCTTGTAATTCATAAAAGAAATCTCTCCATGTTCCATCAGCACTTTTCTGGTGTGTAACAAATAGTTGCCTAAATTTTTCTGGAGTTAATCTGTACCTCTTCAATAGTAGACTTTTCACATGATCATAATCATTTCTTTTCTCATCAGGTTCTCTTATGATTATTTTTACTACATCTGCAGGTAACAGGTTCGACAGGTGCGTAACCCAATCTTCCTTCGGAAGGGATGCTGCAGTAGCTTGCTGCTCAAAATATGCTAAATATTGACTAGCATCTTCCTTTCCATCAAACGCACGCATTTGTTGAATTAATTTTTCAGACGGTGCCCTACTCCTTTCAGCAGGGTTCCCTTGATTCGATTTGATTTGAGCTTCCAATCTCAATTTCTCCAGTTCAAATTGCATTCTTTTTTCTTCCTGTTCCGCAGCTATTCTTTTCTCTTCTTTTTCTGAATTTATTCGTTCCTTTTCTGAATTTATTCTTTCTTTTTCTGCATCTCTTCTTTCTTTTTCTGCATCCTTTCGTTCCTCAATGATGTTGTCAAGTATCCATTTAGCCTCCTCCTCATTATAATCATGTTTAGCGAGAACCGTGCTCTTCAATACCGATATTGTCATTCCGGGGGTGACTTTTAGACCTAACTCTATCGCTAACTTTGTTAAATCTTCCTTTTTTGCTCTAACTAAAAAAGACATTTTCGAATGAGGATAAGGTAAATATTACTTTAAAATTTCAATTCAATTTCCAAACAAATAAGGCCTAGCTCTAAAAGCTTGATGGTTTTGAACTATACTTAAAGTTGAATTCAATTTAAGTTATTACCATTTCATGTAATAAATTCTTAATTCATAACACTCCTCAAAGAACAAACCCGAAAAAAAATCAAAACATAACACTTAAAGCAATTTGAAATCAGAAAGAACACTTTAAAAGCATGGAATATTCCTCAATAAACACTAAAGGTTAATTATTGAAAATAGTTTCTGATACACTTATTTCTTGAACATTCCAAAAAATCAATGACCTAAATAACCTTTACCGTTCTAAAAATCGACCATAGTAATCCTTTCTTTATAAGAAAAAGAAAAGCCCAAATAATATCTGTAAAATGTTCTCAATTCCGCGAAAATACTATTGTAAAAATATATAAACAATCCGAAAATATAGCAAATATCAAAATGACCTTTCAGAATAATAGTAATTAAAATGCTAAGTCAAAAAGAATTAATAATCTTATATCAATAAGAACACTTCTTACGCAAAGAAATAAAAAGATGAAAGAGCATAAATTTTGTCAATGAGAACCCTTCCTCTCAAAGAAATAAAAAACAAGTATTACAATTCAAATAACATCAATCAAAATACTCTCCTTCAGAAACGCTTTTTTTTTTTCAAGCAGTATTCATAGAAAAAGGATCATGAAAATAATTTATCTCTTTCCTAAATTTTCGCTAGTATGACTCATGCAATGAAAAATAAATGGAACACATTACTCAATCAGAATAAAGATATAAACTCCGTTAAAAGAATTCGAAATACCTTATGTCATAAACATGTCAAAATGTTTTGCTCGTATTACTCGTATTTGCTAAATTATACCTTACTTTCAAAATGAATATTCTAATAATATCGTTTTCAATAAAAACAGAATTAATTTTCTGTTCAAATAAAAAGTCAATGTACACAGGAAAATCATAAAAAGAAACAATTATCTAAACAATGTTGAGATAAATTTTCAAATAAAAAATAGCAGGAACGGAAACACAAATATTTCCGACTTTTTTGAAGAACTGGATTTTGTGATTTGCAGATATTTCACAATACACTTTTGTTACCGATGCACCGCACACATCGTATCAAAAGGATTTTCACACTTGAGCCGTTGACACTTTTGATTTATCGATACACACGCGCACTAAATAGAAGATCACGAAGATGGAACACTTTCGTTTCTTGATGCACACAGCTGAGCTCACATCCAGTGCCGGTGCACTTTGCAAAAACAAATTCCAGGGCAGGGAGTTTTCCAGTGCCGGGCGCACTTTGCGAAAACAAATTTCAGGGCAGGGAGTTTTCTAGTGCCGGGTGCACTTTCCAAAAACAAATTCCAGTGCAGGGCGCACTTCCTTGAAAAATCACCAGGACAGGGGCGTCCTGCGTCGACTTGGCTTTCAGCTCGTCTTGCAACGAGATTTGAGCTCCTCAGCGTAGCAAACCTAGCTACTCAAATAGGACAGGTTATCAGTTCGGTTTGGACAGGATGTCCGCAGCAACAAGTTCTTGTTCGCAAAAGAACTTTTCACACAGGGCAGGAGAGAGAGGATAATTTTTTAAACAAGCAAAATTACTGAAATTCAGATCCAGGCCGTAGCCCTCAAATTTATGTGGATCGGTGTCTAGGGGGTATGAATTTACTGCTTAAAATGACAACAAACTTCTTAAAAAACAACAAAACATTTATTCACAATTATATGGTTTAGGGGGGAAATTACTACAACAGATATTTACATAAAGCGTTATTATCTTACATTCGTTTCTCTCTCTCCTTTTGGCGCCCTATCACAACAAGCGACGCAGTCGAAAAACGCGTCTTCCTCACACGGACGTTAATGGCGATCTTCCCTATTCTAGAAGGAACATTCTTATCGCAAGAGCGCGCCAAAAGAGAAGCGTTAATACAGGACTAGTAGCGCCATCTATCGCTAGATATTGCAACTGGTTAACTAAATCCTACATATATATATATATATATATATATATATATATATATATATATATATATATATATATATATATATATATATATATATATACTAGCTGACCCGGCAAACGTTGTTTTGTCTTATAAATTATTTCTAGTTTCTAGATAAATTCTAGTGTAGACAAAAAGTAACTTACTTATTATAAGTGTGTAAGTATGTGGTATATGCGTGAAATGGGCATGGAGCGCTATGAACGATAAGGGAATATAAAAATAACAAACGCCAAACAATATTATTTTCAAGTTATTATAGTTTATTTCTTAAAATTACATATCACATATTAATTACGACAGTAACACTAACAAACAACATCAATCTTTTAATGCTAAAGCGTGGACAATATTTTTTGTTAGCCCATCTTTAGCGAGCACAAACAAACTGGATGGTTTACCGACTCGAGAGCATGCTACGTACAATTGCCCGTGTGAAAAATATGGTGTACTCAAATCTAAGCCACAAACAGACATCGTTTGGCCTTGGGATTTGTTGATTGTCATTGCAAATGCCAATCTAATCGGAAACTGAATTCGTTTGAATTGAATTGGCACATCTGTAGGTATGATAGGAATCCGTGGTATTAAGATATTTTCACCTTTGAACTTGCCATTTAAAATGATAACGTTTTTCATCAATTTTCGAATGACTAATCGCGTACCGTTGCACAACCGTGGCGGGTTTAAATTACGAAGCAAGATAATTGGAGATCCAACCTTCAATTGTAAATTATGCGGTGGCATGCCTGGCAAATCCAGTGAGTTCAAAAATTCTGTGGGAAAATTGACAGCTTCGCTGGCATCGCAAACTGTATCAATAGATTTGTATGATACCAAGTTCCCTGGCAACAACTGTTGTATCTTCAAATTTAAATTGTCAACGTCTGCATTTTTTGCTGCTAAAATAGCTCTTTCTGCAAGCCACTCATGATTTATGTACTGTGTGTGTACATCGGGAAATATTTGTTCAATGAGAGTATCTTGCGAATCAGCGATTGTGCAGAAATCGGTCGGTAATTTTACGTATCCAGTTTCATCTGTAGCAACTTTTCCATCACCGATATCTAAGAGTTGTTTTGAGAATGTTTCAGCGGATGGATCTTGATGCATTTGAACGCGCATATTTACTTTCAGCTGTACTTTTTCAACATTACGCCACAATGGAGATGATTTTAAGCAAGCGTTGATCTCATCAACGTATGTTGAACGTGGAATGACGGGAAGTGTTTGTCTGAAATCACCTGAAAGCACCAACAGAGTGCCGCCAAATAGTTTGTCGTTGTTTTTAATATCTTTCAATGTCCTATTCAACGCCTTAATTGAATGTTTGTGTGCCATAGTACATTCATCCCAGATGATAATTTTACACTGTTTCAGCACGGTGGCCATGGACGATTGTTTTTTAATGTTACACACTGCGTCAGGGTTATTTTGAATATTTAGTGGCAGCTTAAATACTGAATGAGCTGTTCTGTCTCCATCCAATAAAGTTGCCGCAATGCCCGATGATGCAACGGCCAATGCGATGCCATTATTTGATCGTATTTCAGCAAGAATTAGTGAAATAAGGAATGTTTTGCCAGTTCCACCCGGTGCATCCAAAAAGAAGAACCCACCTTGTCCTGCTGAAACTGCGAGCAAAATGCGGTCATAAATGGTTCTTTGTTCGTCCTTCATTAGTGGGACATTGCGAGTAACAATCGCTGCCATTTCTACAGTGTTGTACTGCAGTTCACGATTCATTTCAGTGTTAATTAAATCAGATGCAGTTCGATTTGGCGAATTCATACCGAAATGAGTGAGTGATAAGTTGGTAATGACAATGCAAAGATCATCAATAGCAATCAATGCTTCATTGTACATAGCGTCGCTGAATGTTATCGTTAGATCGTTGCACCGTGTACGATGTTGATGCAATATATCATCAGTCATTGAATCTTTGTGATTATCCCACAATATCTGTGCTCGAGCTGGGAAACATGTAGTCAACACTATAGCGAATAGTAGACGAATTTGTATTGCTGTACAGTTCAATGCAGCTTCAGCAAGCATACACTCCCACTGGTTGTCGTCTTCCAGCAAGCCGAGTGCAAGGCATGCGTCTTTATATGTCGGATACTGTTGCCCATTCACTTTACGTATATCTTGAAATGATAATGGGCCAGTAACATTAACCAACAACAGTCGAAGATAAAAGCACTCAGTGTGTCTTGGATTGACTGTAAATAATCGCCCCAAAGCGTTCGATTTAAATAAATTGAGACATGCATCAACTGGTGAGCCTTGCTTGCGGGGCATCCATTTTTTTGTTTGAGCCCATGTGAAATAGTGTGGTACTTGTGAATAGAGTAATGTTCTTGCAAAGGCACCAAAATCATCCGTACTATTACACAAATCAAAAAATGCAGTGAGTGTAGTGTTAGGTGGATTTGTAGCACGATCAATCACTGTCTCGTTCGTGAAAAATACACGCTGACCGTTTTCAAGATGGACGGCTAACTGAACAACTGCTGGATCCCGTTCATGAATTGGAAAACCGAAGATACGCCAAGCAGCTTCATTGGAGCTGATGTACCGACCAATTTGGTAGAGCGTAATTTCATCGTTTTTATCCATTGGAGGAGCATTTACATTAGTATTTTCTACTCTAAACACAGCCATATCACTGCCTTTATGGACATACTTGCAAATATATTTGATGCTCTTCACAGAACTGCAAAACTCAACATTAATATGAGCATTGTATGTCTTGCTTAGCAGAGGCGAATACGGCACCACCCAACGATTGTCAATGTCAATGTCTGTGTTGCTGATATTTTTAATAAATGATTGTCCGCCCTTATCGGGACTTCTTCGACGATATATTGGATATCCGTCGGTATTTGTTATCGTATCATTAGTGAAATCTTTAGGGAAATTTTTAGTACATTTTCCATCTGCCATGCAAGGCGATGAACGATGAAGAGTACCGCAAGGACCATGGATCATGTTTGCTGTAACAATATCAAACAGCACTTGGTCAGTAGACGGATCTGGAATTTCCGCAGAAATGATACTATCGATTTCTTCAGGACGGATTTTGTCGATTAACCAAACCAAAATGTGCGCATGAGGTAATGCTCGCTTTTGCCATTCAACTGAATACAGCCAGCAACGTGTGGGACCGAATACATGTAATTTAGTAATGATACTTATTAGAGACTTCAACTTTTGTCTGAATACACGTGCTGTAATGTCATGACGATGTATTGCATTTTGGCCAGGCAATAGCAAAGATGTAATCTCTGGCCATTTTGGATTACATGTGAACGTGATAAATAAACACGGTCGTCCATATTCGCGCACGTAAGCCATAGCATCCTGTATATATTCTTGCATATGACGTGGACTGCCTACGTACGATGATGGTAAAATGACAGAGTTACCAATTTCGGCGACGTCGGCGTTGTTGTTAATAGCGTCTCGTAAGTGAATGTACTCTTCCGCACGCAGCTTGAGTTGATTATATCGTAAGTATCGTAGTCGTTCGCCCTTTATCTTCGCGTACATGTCGACCATGAATTGTTGACAAAGCTCACGACATCGTAGAATGACGTTGTCCAGGCCGCGCCGAATCATTAATCGGTACGCATAATAATCTTTCGAGCTAACGTTCTTGTTTGTTTCAGCTCCTGTAATAATATATTTATGAATATTAATTTAAATTAATTCCGTTCAATAATTTAATTGTTTTGTTAAATGGTTAATGATCAAGTTCATAATAAATGAAGTACCTGATACGGGATCTCGTTGTTTTATGTTTATGCAATATCCGTCTTGCCCCTTCCAGAATATTAGCGGATATTGGAGAGCGTCATATGAACGATGTGTATCAGCAATGAACTGAAGATTATTATTTCTTCTACGAATCACAATTTCTCGTGTACCTGTACGATCGCCAACCATGATTCCAGCAACGTCTTCAACAACAGGTGCATTGAATCTACGAATATGTTCTCCAGCTGGTGTTTTATCAGGATTAATGACAATAGCGTGACTATCGCTTTGTAATTTGTGCATGTGTGATTTGAATATTTTCAACAATTCATTGTGCTCGTTCAATAGAGCGTCCAAGTCGCTGACGATGCGCCTGGCAAAAAATGAATCAAGGTTATTATAGTCACAACGTGCATTCACGCGATTGGCAAGTGCGCTTCCGGAATCCTCGCCGCCCATGAAGTAGATTTGTAAAAATTTATGTGGTTCGTTTGGCATTGGCAGCAATGAGCCCATTTTATGATAAACTTGGCCTCTGATTTTGAATGTAGAATTGTATTGTTGACCATTAGCATTAGTATTTCGAACTATTTTTGTTGCTCCAAACGATGTCATTTGAAAGCATGAATTGAATGTTCGAATTGACTTCAGGAATACGTTAGAATCTGGATCCGTGCCGATAAGTAAACCGTTCAATGGTTCAGGTGGTGTTTCAATTTCAGGTAGTTGCACTTTTCCTGACGCGCAACACATCCCAGGTGGCTCATTTTTGAATTTGAGAGCATGACAATGCGGACATTCCTTATCCATAGCACCAATTACCACTTTTGAATGAGCATAATATTCAATATCGGGCTCATACTGGAATGCTAGACGCAAAAATGAATCAGATGTAAATGCACGATGTACCTGTTGGCGTTGTTGGTCATTTGTTCTGCGTCTATTAACCGTAAAACGGTGTGATTGTCGTTGTTCTAAACGTATAACTTCATTGCGCTCAGCTCGTGTATCTTCTGATTGTTCTTGACGCAATTGCTGCATGCTCACACGTGCATCAGCATTTTGTTGCTGGACTTGTTCTTCGGTTCTTTGGGATCTTTTATTTCTCATACTTCTGGACCTACTTGTATTACGGCTCAAATCAGCCCCTTTGCGTTTTCTTGGCATTGCTCACTGTACAAAACACATATAAATAGAATTAATGAAATAACTTCATTGGCTCAGCTCGTGTATCTTCTGATTGTTCTTGACGCAATTGCTGCATGCTCACACGTGCATCAGCATCGGCCAGGATTATAGCGAAAATATTAGTTGTGTGAAAAAAAATTTGAAACAATAGTTGTAAAAAATTCAAATAATTATATAAAAAAAGTATACTTACAACACAAAAGCCGTTGTTGGTTGGAGCTCGTGACACGTGTCGAGTACTTTTAAGGTTATGTAAATCACTTGTTTAACTAAAACTTGATTAACTGAACTAATCGTGCCAAATACACGCGCGGCAAATTTTAAGAATCTAAGATTGGTAACACTAAGCATATATCAGGATTAAACTTTAATAATAAAAATAAATGTTTATTTTCTTAAAAAAATATTAGATTTTTAATCGAAGTACAGTTAAAAACACTATAATTGATCAGTTATCGAGCGGGATGAAAAATGATTAAATTACTAAAATGGCCATAAAAAAATAGGTGTTGGTGATAAAAAAGTAAAAATTAAGGGTTGTATGTATTTTTTAATGCCACATTATAAAAAAATAAAAACAAAAAGTTTCGTCAAAAAATTAAAAAAATAAATTTTAAGGGTGAACAACCCTTATCACTTAGGGGTATGGATAATAGATAGTAGCCGATTCTCAGACCTACTGAATACGCATATAAAATTTGGTAAAAATCGGTAAAGCCGTTTCGGAGGAGTACGGTAACTAACATTGTGACATGGAAATTTTATATATATATTCATGTCTTGAATGCCGGATTATTTTACTGACACTGGAAACCTTCTTCAATGTATTCATCACGTTCAAAGAAATTTCACTCGCTACTTTTATCATGTCAACTCTGGGATGCTACACTTATCCAAATCGAGGAACCTTACATTAACACTCTTTTGGTCATATTCACTTTGGTCGATTACACATTTAAGTGGAGTTCTAACCGATCCAATCCGGGCATGTAATTGGCATAGAGACTCCCCGCTATTTAAACCTTGTGATCCATCTTTTTTTCAAGCGATTTTAAAGTAGTTGGTAAATACCTTTATTTTGTACCGGGGACGTCGCTCAATTTACTGTATTTTGGCTTCTTCCAATTTATCGAATTCATGATACGACTCCTTTCGTTCTTCCATCATGTCTTGAATATCCGATTTTTTTACTGAGTTAATTTCATTAGAAACCTTCTTCAATTTATTCATCATGTTCAAAAAAATTTCACTCGCTGCTTTTATCATGTAAACTGTCAACTCTGGTATGCTACACTTATCCAGATCGAGAAAACATACATGGTCACCCTTTTGGTCTCCAAAGTGTTTTAAAAATTGGATACAATTATCGTCCAGGTTAACATTTTCCCACAACATATTCACTTTGGTCGATTGCACATTTAAGTGGAGTTTCACCGATGCAATCCCGGCATCTAATTTGGTAGTTGGAAATGAGTTGGCATGGAGACTCCCCACTATTTGAACTGTGTGCTCCATCTTTTATAAAAAGACTTTAAAGTAGTTGGTGAATAGCTTTATATATTCATCCTATGTTACTCCAATGAGGGACATGAGTTCTCGCGGGGATCATGGTGTACCACCATACGCTTGCGGACAACCATTCATGGCCTTGATCAGGGATTCGAACCGAGAACCTTTCGATCCAGAGGCTATATCGGTTGGTGGACGAATTTCAAGAATGGGTCATGAGGATATGCTTAATCGGAAAATAAACGTCAAGTCTTCTACCAATCATAATTTGAAACCGATGAACAATCTTTGGGCCGGTGGATCACCACATAATTTTGAACCGCGGTCAGTTGACAGGGCAACATCTGAACTGGCACCCTCTCCAAACTTCGGCATCCGCCCATTTTATTTATTTAGGTGAAACAGCAATCTACACACTATTACGTATTCAACTAAAGATTTAAAGGAAATTGGTCGCGCGTCGAAATATTATACATGTACCACCAAGAAATTAAACTCCTAAATAATATATCTACAATAGGTAATATTCCGAAACACATAAATGCAAACAGAAACAAAATTCCTCTCCTTGAAAAAAATGCAGAATTTTGAAAAAAAGAGTAAAAAATTCAACTTCTTAATCAGCTAAGTAAGAAATAACAGATTGAATGCCTCAAATGTGGGACAAGCAATGATGTTTCAATAAGGTAACTCTTGCATACATATACGGAGAAGAAAAAGATCTTCCAAAACAATACAAATACACTATAACTTCAAAATGCAGCAAGGTAATCTTATCTTGGGTATTGTATACACTCATAACAATTATTTTACCCCGAGAAAGAGCGTTTAAATATGCCGCTCCTTTGATTTGGCAATGAAGCATAACGCTTTAGAAAAAGTGAAACTGGAATGCGATGCAGGGTTTAAACCACAATGAACTATAACGTGCTAAAAAGTCAGTTGCAGAGTTTTAAAAAAATATGGTGTCAGGTGGGAAAAATTCCTCCACGCAATTACACATCGCGGAAACAGTTAATACTTTAAGAAAAACAGGTAAATTCATCTTACCTCAGATTGAGTCCTGCGAAGCTTCAACAAATGTCCAAAGGTTATGATCAAGACTTTGTGTCACAAACGCTTTTATAGAAAATAGTTTCAATTCCATACTGCAAACTGTCATTTATCTCTGAATTTCAAATTAAATAATTGGGAGAAAGAAAAAAAAAAACATTTCATTAAACATCTTTGAAGAAATGGGTCAAAGAGGGTGTGAAAGCCAACAAGGGTATGAACAGCCTACAGTGATAAATGACAGTCTCTTTTGGGAAAATACATATTATTTACAAGACAAAGGGTTTGGTGTCGGTAGCGTTTCTTTCTCGTCTCCCCAATAAAGTCCACGACGAATTTATAATAAATGGCTTAGGTTTGCTACGGTTATTACTACTACTTATGATGTCGGTGGCGTGCCTTCCTACGCTAATTCGTCTCCCATCAAAGTCCCCGTAGACGAGCGGACACTTTTGAAAAAAACTCGTCTAATCTCGGTGTTACTTTATTACACTCCTTTTACGACCAGTCACGTTCCGTATCGATTTTCACCACGAACCAGTTGACTTCATCGATAGCGACTCCCTGAATGCTTTCGTTGCAAGAGGATGACGTGTCACCGACACGACTACCTCATACACACATGCACAATCTCGCTCGTCTACACGGACTTTGATGGGAGACGAATTAGCGTAGGAAGGCACGCCACCGACATCATAAGTAGTAGTAATAACCGTAGCAAACCTAAGCCATTTATTATAAATTCGTCGGGGACTTTATTGGGGAGACGAGAATGAAACGTCACCGACACCTCATAAACAAGACACCAAACCCTTTGTCTTGTAAATAATATGTATTTTCCCAAAAGATTTTGTAATATTTGTTTTAATTTCAGGGATATATTGGAATCAGCAATGGAGGAACAACTATTGCCGATATACACACCGATGAATTTAAAAAAAGCGGCGACAGTAGCAGTGGCGACTCACGCACTGTTTTTTGCACTATTTACATGAGCGTTACCAGTTTCTTTGACTGTCGACGTGATTAAAATATGGTTTGCAGTTAAAGTACGTAAATGGGTAAAATTGTTAAATTACAACGCGACACCAGTATGCACTGACGATCCCATCGCGTTGCGTTACGACGAACCTTTCGACGATGTATTTAACAGTGAAATACAAACGGAACGGTCGGAACTATTAAGGGATTGGAATTGGGAAGACTTACGACCGCTTCCGCGCGATTTATACTCACATTACATGAATACAATGGAAAGTTTCCGAAGGAACGGTCATGTAATATGGAGATATAGTAAGTGGACACATTTGGAAACACGTGAAGTTTTACATTTATGCATTTACTGTAACGAATCAATGGTAAATGACACGACGTGGGGAGCGTCATTAGCAATATTAAATGTCCTATCACATTTAGAATACGGATTCGGACATCGAATATTTTGGTAAACGACACGTGAACGAAACTGGTGCGACAATTGCGTCAGAACTCCCCTGTTCACACTATATGAATCTGATCGATGCAGACAGGCATATAACTGCCGAAACTCGAGGGTGCAAATCGTCGATGACTCTGATTGAAAACACACAATAAAGGTTAGTATAACATAAACCGATAAATTAATATATATATATTTTTTTTTGGGGGGGGGGTGCACCTTAAATGTGTCATGGGCGAAAATCCTCACGTTGGGTGAAATATATATATATATATATATATATATATATATATATATAAGAAAAACTAAACAATCCTATCAATAAGTGCATTATTTCATTTTGGTTTTTTTACAGCAGCTTTTGGCCTAAAACAGGTAGGTCTTTTCCAGATTCCATAATATATACATTTTTTTTTATAACAATTTTAGCAGGTAAGTATATTTGCTTTCATTTTTTTGGGCCCAAAACAGGTAAACTTTTTTTTTTTAAGATTGTAGTTTCAGAAGTAATTCTAAAATTATTTTTTTATCAAGAATCCAACCACTCACACCGGCGTACCCCGTCGCCGCCCCGGCATCAAGTCGCCGCACCGGCATCATGACTCCCTCATCTCATCACACCGGCGTACCTCGTCGCCTGCCAGGATTATCTCTCCACCCCGGGTTACGAGCATCGCAAGAATTCCGGACAGGAATAGGATGCCGGATAGAATCTCACCAGGACCTAGTTACAGATCAAGGTGGCTACCCCACTTCAGAAGATCCAGATCCGACCGTCGATATAGATCGTCAGTCAAATCCCAGCGTCAACATCATAAGACTCATCAAAGAAGATCTTTAGAACCATTAGGTAATTATGTAAATTATTTACAATAGTGTATAAATTACCTTAAAAACGATGTAACGTGACCTTGAAAATCACTCCTTGATGGAGTATAATTCTATTGATAACCTTTCAGAATCCAATTCCTTTTTAGACTTACATTTCTTTCAGATTCTTATTCCGTTGCAACTCCGTCGACTCTAACCCGCCAACGGACAAAGGCTGGCTTAAGATTAGCCATAATGGACATATTTTCCTACATCGACCAGGTCCCCAACTTCAAATAAATGCCCTCTGTACCAGAGCTAAATAAAAAATATTCTTCTCATGTATGTGTGGGTATTCGATTTGTATTAAATTAGAATAAGGATGTGAAGCCAAATAAACAGACAGTGATAAATTACAGTTTGTTTGGACAAAAAAATTAGAGTACATATGGAGTTCCAATAGAGATTTTCTAATGGTTTCCAAGAGAAAGTAAACACTGTATAAATTAACATTTGTGTAAATAAAACACGCACAACGTTGGTGTTGAATGAAAATTAAAAAAAAAGAACTCCCACAAAAACCGAAACGGTTTTTTGTGAGAGTTCTTATATTTATTTCATTTACAACTTTACATAGCAGTACATGACACACAATATGAAAAACAATCGATACATAATAATGAAAAACAGTCGATACATAATAAGGAAAAAAAAACTTCAGTAGATACATGAAAAAAAAAACACTTGGAGTCGATAGATACATGAAACATAATGTGAGTATTATATCACCCAGAATCCACTCTGTCCCAAAGGTTCTTTACATTCAGGGCAGGTATCGTATCGTCGTCTCCACATAGCTAGACAGTTGTAGTGAAAACGATGGTTGCATGGGGTCCTATTGCATACTTACAGCATATCCGAACAAATGGAGCAAGGAGCAGCGTTTTGGTATCGAGTGTAGTGAAAATAGTTCACTTCATTTATCCATTCTAACATAACGGACACCAAACGAGTCCATTGATCAACTGAAATGGAAAAATATTCTCCCGACGATAACGAATGCTTCCACGCTTATTCAGCCAGTTCGTAAAACATCGGTATCATTGTGTCCCGCCAAAAGCATTTTAAATTGCCGTTCTTCCAAGCCCGTGGTGTAGATAGGAAGTCTTTAGTGAGGGGATGGGTTTCCCAGCCGAGGATTGGGTGAAAATTCAGATGGACGTTTGGAAACGTCTCCGTTAGAGTCTCGTAGACGACCCAGAAGTTGTCGATGCCAATTCTAACTTCCTCGGTAGGTTGGGTCGCATGCAATCCTATGCTCGCATCCGTCATAAAACGAGCCCATTTGGAATTCAATTCCTCGATCTTACGATCCCTGTATGCATCGACTGGGATCATGGTGTGTGTCAAGTCAAAAAACGTATGCCGACTCGTCTTTATATAGGTGGAGAGAACATCCGGAAACTTCCCGTTGTGCCTTGATTTGGCATTTCAATTTCTCAAGGGTCCTTTGCATACAGGGCACGTAATACCTCGACAATGTTTCCACCTAGTCAGGCAGTCGTAGTGGAAACAATGATTGCATTTGAATCTTGGGAATATATACATCCAGTCGAAACAAAGCTGGCACTGCACTGGGCGCTTGGGCATGATGACTTGCGAAAGTCGGAGAGAATACGTATATATAGAGGAATCTATTTCTTGGAAACTCAATTTCCGGGAAATAAATTGGATAAGGGTTCCCAGAAAACATGATGAGACCGCTTCCGGCAATTGAGAGTGGTTTCGAATGATTCCATGAAAACGATGCGTCTTCTGCATTCGGGGGTAGGTCGTCGACGTGGCCACAGACGCATCCGTAGTGGAAACGATGATATGCACGGGGTCGTTTTGAATATACAGTCCACACAAAAAAAAGGTTTTGGTATCGATTCCATTCACTGTTTACAAAGTTATACAACAATCATTTGAATTGGATGGTAAAAGGCAGCGTTTCTCTTTACAACGATGACTGCACACATAAAACTCGTCTGTACAGTTTTAAGAGTCCATTCCTCACATACACAGGGATCTTCCCAAAGGAATTCTATCATTGAATCGACCTCCATGAGTTCGTCGTACGACTCCTTTTTCTCACACACACATTATAAGGAGAGCTGTGTCCGGGAAGTAGCTCTGTCGTTAACAGTCCCAGACGCTTTTCTATTTCATATCACATCCTGTTTGTATAAGTCCATTTCTCTCTCCATTGAAGCTAACGTTGATCACTACCCCAATTATTTTCAAGTTAAGAAAACATTTTTTACATCTATACACACTACAACATTTTTCCTCAATCGATGGCTCCACATATTTTTAACAGGCCGTAATAAATTTCCAAAGAGTCATGATCATCCCATATAAAGTCCCAAAAGAAATTTACCATTTCGTCGAGGTTCATCAGTTCCTCGCCGTCATCGTCCATGGAGTGGAAAAGGAGGCAGTCGTCAAATTCCTTTCGAATTTTTTCAAATATCCACGCAGTGACTTCGTTCCGGTAATTAATTTTTCGCATTACCGTTAGCATAACGCGATGCCACTTGAAATGTATGTCGACTATTTTCAAATAATCGACGTCCAGTTGGCTTATCCAATACCTCCTAGAGATAAGAAAGCCGAACCACTACGTCACTAGAAAGTAGTGACGTCACAAAAATTAGGCGATGATAGGAACGCACACTGGTTACGAAGAAGCCTGAAATATCTACGTACACTGTGTGGTGAAAATTGCGGAAGGATTGTTTTTAACTTTATATATTTTTAATAACTCAAAGCAGTATTAATATATCTTTGAGTGTTCAGTTCCTCAACTACGAGGTAACTATGATGAAAAATCCCAAGTTTCAAGACTTCAGCTTCCCATCTGATCCAGAGCTCGGAAGAAAATGGATATCGGCAATTCCGAGGAAGGATTATGTCTTAACTAACAATTTTAAAGTAAGTGAAGATATTTTTTAAAGTTGGCATTGTATTCTGTAGTTTTATAATGATCGAAGCATATAGAAAACCTCATGAATTGAAAAAATATAAAGATAGTTTTGTGTGGTGACTTTTGTTTTTGAGTAAAATTATAACGTAATTTGTTAAAAGCCAGCAAGAACCCGGATTGGATATATGCAGTAAAAAGACTTGGTTGAAACTTATACATGACTTATAAATGATAAAGATATGGTAAATGATAAATAATTGAGTATATATAAAGTTACGGTTTAAAATGTATAAATCAATAATAGTGATAACAATACAGCAAAACATCTTAATTGACTTTAATTATGATTAAAAAACAATTCGAACAAATAATGAATAAGCCTATTACAGTATTATTTTGTTTATATATCCTAAACCTCTCCCATGTCATAATATCAACTTGGAAAGTTTGCTGTTGAGTGACATGAATTTAATATCCATAGACAGTATTGAGATAAGAGTTGAAAAATAATAATTTTCATTGAGTAAAATGCATGTTTTGATCATTTGTAAGGCATTAATTTTGTAAAATACTCCATGTTTATGACAGTAGCCAATCAACAAAAATAGTAATAATGCAATTTTACTTTAAAAAAAATAATAAAAGCATTATAGAAGAAGAGAAAATTTTGTCGAGTAATAATTCATAATTATCCTTCTGCGTCCTTCTGAAACTGTCTGGGGGAGCTCTGCATTTCTGTATAGACATATCGCACCCTGGCAAGAAAAGTGACACAGCTCAAAATTGCAGAATTTGAGAAACATCACTTAAAGGATACTATAAAACATTGAAATAGTATAAGCTTTCTTTAAATTTTAGGTAAGTATTTATGGTGGTAACTTCTATTATTCTACAGGGTGTCCTAAAAGATCCTGTACTCCAACTTTAAAAAAATTTATTGCCAGTGTTTTTTTTTTAATTATTGAATTTTATCGTCTGCATATTGTTTTATCGACTCTTTAATTTTTATCGTTTGATTTTCTTTGCACTCAAGTTGTGCGATAAAAGAGTTCCATGTCATTTTGTTCTTCGTTGCAAGATAAATTTATCATGCATTCAGAGAATTGTCCTGTTTGAGGCTTATTTAGAATATAAATCGCATGAAAGATGTAAAGATTTTTGGCGACAGAAATATCCAAAGGATGCAATACTAAGTAAAGATACCCTGTATCAACTTATTCACCAATTTGTTGCATTATTAGAAGTGAATGAATGAGACTCTTGGTTCCAACAAGACGTTGCAACTTGCCATTCAAAATGTTTTGAAACAACCATGAGCATGCTTCAAGATTTTTTGGCGATCACCTCGTCTCAATAAACCTTTGGTCATCTCGTTCCCTAATCTGCACATTCCTGATTTTTTTCCTGTGGAGATATTTAAAGAACAAAGTTTATGAAGATAATCACCAAACAATAGGAAATCTGAAAATTGTCATTACTCAGCATCTTGAAACGTGTTTCTAAAAATATGAGCAAACTTCAGTCTTGCCTCCAAGAAAAAGATGGAAATTTTGAACATTTATTGTAAACGTAAGTTCAAATTGTTTTTTTCTACGTTAGGTTGAAAGTGCTTTTTACCATTAGCATAAAAATTATTGTTTTGAAGTCTGTTGTTTTTGTATAGTAAATTTACGAATCATCAGTACAGGAACTTTTAGGACACCCTGTATTTAATAGTAATATAGGGCACCTCATACATATTTTTCAATAACATAACATCAAAATTTTAATTTTTTGACTTCACTTTTCTAGCCGGGGTGCGATTTATGTGTGTTTGTGCGTTAGAAATTTAAATAAGAACTCTATTTTAAAATTATTACATAATTTTAGGTTTCTGAACTTCACTTTGTCAAGTGACATCAGGTACGTCGCAGAAGAGTTCGACGAAAAAAATGGAAGGAAAATTTATGTTAGCCTTTGTAAGCCTCGGCTTCAAAAGGCAGCGATCCCCAGCATTTGGAAGGTGTTGAAATGATCAATGTGCCAACTTGCTATTCTGTATTAAAAAAAGAAAAGGGCATTTTATTTCTTATTACCTCAACGTCAGCACTAGTGATATCCTTGTCTGTAGTTGTTGATTCAGATTGTTTTATAAAAGCCTATAAAGAGAATGTTATGATCTCTGAAATTGGAAATTACAAACTTCCCTTTCATATTAATAACATCAATACTTTAGATTCCATTCTTTTGGAAACATCAAACCTGAATGCTCCAAATGGAGACGGTAATGTTAAAAATATGTTTAGTTTAACGCAGAATGTACTGAAAGACTTATTAAAGTGTGTCGCAAGTGAAAGTCAAAGCTTATTATTGGGTTTGTTGCTGAACAGCTATCACTTGCTGAAAATTACAAGAATCGAAATCGGTACAGTTCTGATTTCTTAATTTTAAACAGTTTGATCTTTACCATATCCCCACACGCGTATCTATTTTTAAGAATTTGTGGATTTGTAATTATACCCCATCCTTTGACAGTAAAGAGACTGTTCAAAATTTAATGTTGATCCCTAAACTGAAGGACTTGATAATAATTTTTTATTATATGCTTAGGAAAAGATTTTACACTTAAATGATGCTGACAAATATGTATCATTACTTATTGATGAAATTCATTTGAAAGCCTTTCTTGATTATAAGGGTGGTGATATTATTGGGGTATCCTATAACTGTGAGAAGGCAACTAATTCTGCTTATGTATTTATGCTGCAAAGTATAAAATCTAGTTATAAAGATGTTATACACATTTTACCCGTTAAGACAATTATTTTGAACATTCTTTATTTCTTGTTTAAAATTGTTATAGGTCTTGAACATCTTGGTTTTAAAGTTGGGTACATCATCAGTGACAATAATGCTATTAATCGCAAAGCTATTTCTTTTTTTGCTTCCCCCCCAAATTGAGTATTTGTTATAATCATCCTGCTGACCCTTCAAAACCATTGTTTTCCATTATTGAACCTGTCCACATACTGAAATGTATTAGAAATAATTGGCTAAACCAAAAAAAATTGTGGACAGTGTATGTTTTATCCAATGTTTTACCAATTGGACAATAATTTATCGAATGCGGAACAAATCACAGAAAGATTAAAATCTGCCTCTCTTAACACTAAAACAGCTTCATGAAATTGAATCAAATGCTATTGTAAAATATGCTGATACACAAACAGCATTGTATCACACAACGCGTGCAATATTAGAACTAACAACTTATTGTATAGAATAGTTAAATTTTTAGTATATATTAACTGCAAACTGATTAATTAGAAGACTGTTTTGGCAGTTATCGCCAGCTAGCAGGTGCCCAGTATAATATAAATTTGACAGAATTCTTTAAAACTGAAAAAAAATTAGAATTATATCTCTTCTTCCATTATGGTTAAGCTATAAAAAAAATGGTGAAATTGATATTGGTATTTCAGATGTGAAAGATGTAGTTGAAGTTGAAAATTTGGGGGAATAAATTCAATTTTTGGGTAAAATTAATGTTTGTAACTCTGACTTGAATGACACTATTCTTGCTATTGTGTTTGTAGCTGGCTATTGTGTTCATTCTCTTTCAAAAACCATCAACTGTTTATCTTGTAAAGCTCAATTATCTGTTGATAGAGAACTTGAATTAAGTTCATGTTATGCTTTGATCAAAAATCTAGATCGAGGTGGATTGAAGTATCCAATTAATGATGTAATTACCAAAGTATATGCAATTACATAATTGTATCTAAGTTATTATCCACAGACTTTGAAAATTGTTGACTTTCAAAATAAGAGAAATGTTGTATGTAATATCACGTCAAATGTTTTGAACTCGTCAGCAATTTTCCTGCCAGTTGAAACTTGCGACAAAAGTCAATTCTGAAAAAATCAACAAACATATTTTTGAAGAACTGATGCAAAAGAATAAATGATTTGTACTAGTTTTGTCTGCTAAAGATAAAAAAAGGCCTAAAAATCCCAAAATGACAAATTTCCTAAAGATAGAAAAATTCAAACTCTAACAAATTTAATTATTTAAATGTAACTGTGGATGTTTTTTATTGCAATGTGGTGTTGGCAGATATGCTATGTAAATTCATTAAAATGAATAATTTATTGTATTGATTTTTATGCTACTTATTTATGCTATGATAATTTTATGTTTAATAAAGATAATTAAATTTATTTTTCTAGTGTCCTATTATTTTTTTGCTTTCAGTGAGTGAACTTTAGAAATTCTAAAATAAATTTCTTACCATAGTATTCAATATGTTATCAATAGGGTACATTGGAAATGACTGGTTGATATAATTATATATTAATTTGTTAGCTCAATGATTTCATGTATGATAATAATGTACTAATCACTATATGCTTAAAGTGAATCCATTATTGGAATTGAATTTTCATGTCAAGTTATATGTATATAGGGCAATTCCACGGTAACTTACATTTAGACAAATATACTGATTTTGACGTGTAAATATATTAGCAAAAAATAATAGAAAACAAAATATTTACTTGAATTGTTCAACAAACTAGTAAAAAGCTAAACTTTGATAAGAATGTTATTAATTTGCTGATATTTTTAAGTCCACAGAATTAAATTTACTGTCATAACTTGCGTTACAGTAAAGAGGAATAACAGAAAAGGTTCATGAACATTTGAATAAAATTCTGTTTTGTTCAACATGATATAGTTTGAAAAGTATATACATTAATTCTAAAGCCTTTCATAATTGTAGTCATGCAAATTTTTTAAAACTGTCATTCATCAATTAAATTTAATTAAAAAAATTTTAAGTAACATACGTAACATTTCATTTTTCCAAAATTTTATTCTAATAGCTAAATTTTCATTACAATAAATCAAATACAATCACGATGAATCAAAACCAAAGAACTCCAGTCTTTTTTAAGCCCTAAATTATGTAAAATATATCTTATTTTATTTTTTCAAGTTTTTACTTTTCAGCATGGAATTACCCTAATGTATCATGGGTGTTCTTTAATTCTTGCATACAGGATTTACTTCTCCAGCCTCCTTTTTCAAAAGTTAAGGCAAAATATTTTTTAAATAGTTGACACAATAGAAAAGGGACTATATGGATATATTGGTCAAAAAATATTATGCAATTGACATTAGAGGTACCTGATATATGCATCCATCCTCCAAATTATATATAAATAGTTTTCAAATGCTTCTAATTGAAAAAAAATTCTCTGATCAACTTCTATAGTTATGTTTTTTAATTACCTAAAAAAAAGCATTAATACTAAACTCGTCATTTTTTAAATTCCATTAACAAGGAAATTATTTTTTTAGCAAACTCATTTGAATAATGGATTTACTAAATGTTACTATCATAATTTAGCTTTTCTTTGTGTAAAATGTATCATATTGTCGCTATACACGTAGATACAATAATTTATCAACAGGTTCTAGAACCCAACAAAAATAGCCCTGGAAAATTTTAACCTTTCTTATGAATAACCGAAAATTAATCTAAATTAAAAATATATTTATATGGCTGCATTTATCAAGGATGATGGGTATTCTTCGAAATTTATTTTTCCCACAGATGTCTCAGAATTTTTTAATCATTGCCTATTAAATATAATTTAAACTGTCAATTTGATTTTGTATCCATAATTAATTTAAACTCTTAATTTCACTGGGTCGCATTTATTTCCTCCCGTAACTTTCCAGATATTCAATGAAGCATCGCAAACATTACTGTTTATATTTTAACCTTCTGAACGTTGCTTTGTCATATTTTATTGTTTCCAACAATTATAAATTGTATATCTATATATTTCTTCCCCTGCTTTCAATTTCATTTCATTATGCTACTTTAAGCTGAAAAAATCCAATAACTAAATAATTCGTTGAATGAAGTCGGAACTTGCTGATAAACAAACGCTCAACAATGATGTTTTGCATCGCCTAATTTTTCTGACGTCACAAAACAGTGGTTTGGCTTTCTTATCTCTAGGAGGTATTGGCTTATCTCGCCGCGGCATAACGGACAGATTGACTGGCCAGATACGACCCATTTTGCTATGCAATGAGAATGGAATTTGTGGCCGCATGAATCGATCATAGTATCCATGAAAAAGAAGGGGTCAGGCAATGCAAATTGGCATATACAGCACGTACACATCCTCTGAATTTTTAGCGCAAGTCCCCCGTTACGGGTTACAACTCTATATAGGGATGATATATGCTTCCTGTTATCGGAAACGCTGATCCGTTATCAGTCGCGTCCAGACATCCGGATCTTTTTTTTTTTTTGTTGTTGTTGCCCGAAACGTGTTTTTTATGAAGTGAGTTTCGCATCCCGATGCAACCTCGGAAAGAAAATATTATATCACTCCGTTCTTTTCTCGTCTGGATGTATGCTTCCTACTTTCTTTTTATTGAACTCTAAATTTCAGTAAAGTTTAGTTTCCTCATACGGCTGTTTGGCACTCGTTAGAGTTCCAATGATTCTTTTTTTTTTGTAAGGGGATCCTTCATCCCCCCCACACAGATCCTTAATAATCTTGGCCCCAATTCTATAAACACCATGAAATCTACTCTAAAACATTCTCCCGGTGGTGGGGAACCAGGAAATCTTGAAGCGGTCTTTGGTGGTGCAACTTTTATACAATATTCCGTGAGATAAGTGTAACCACACGAGTCAAACCAATCTTGGTGTAAAATAATAATAAGAAGAAACTCCACGAAAACCTTTTCGTCGACAAAAAGGTTTTCGTGGAGTTTCTTATTTTTTTTTATTGATATTTTTTTTACATTAACATATAATTATTTACATTACATCAATTTCTTCTTTTGGATATTCCTCCTCGAAGGCGTGAGCCCATAAACGTCCGAGACACGGGAATCGTTCACACCTCGATCCGCAATCGTGGCGCTGA
Source organism: Metellina segmentata (assembly GCA_947359465.1). Taxonomy (NCBI): domain Eukaryota; kingdom Metazoa; phylum Arthropoda; class Arachnida; order Araneae; family Tetragnathidae; genus Metellina; species Metellina segmentata. The sequence goes on along the minus strand of OX375883.1, from coordinate 30,834,115 downwards.
AGGAACATTCGCACGAGCAACGACGTGATTTTTCGGTTGATCGGGCGACGGGGCCATAGAAATTCGACCACGCGGTCGACCGGCCAACACGGATCACTCTGATTGATATATAGGTCGTTGCAGTGTGGACGTGCTGCAACGAGGATCCAATCGAACACTTCTCGCGGATACATGTGATGGTGTCGCAGGACGCTGTTCCGCACCTGCGTCCAGCACTCCACGAGCCAGGCATTTTTCAGCTGAACCTCGTAGTCGTCGTTGAGCTCTATCTGACAGGTCGGACAGCGGAGCCCGGTGGCGTTCTTAGCTGCCAATTCCACCGCTTCGGTAGCAACCGATGCGACTGCCATTTCTCGGATCACAAAAAGATCGTCCTTACTGATTTCCTCATCGCAGAATTTGCAGATCGGTTCTTTTTGGATGTTGGCATACTCGTCCAGGCATTTTAGGTGCATAATACTTTCGCTGCATTTCATTCGATAAAACGGGGACATCGCTTTTTGACGGCATAATGCGCACTTGGGCATGAGGACTCTGTGTAAGGAAAGTGGGAACGACTCGTCTAAGGAGTGCCGTCAAAGACACGTTTGTAACAATAGACGAGGGTATTTATTTAATTTTCTTTACGTTAAAAAAAAAACGCGTATCCTGTCTGACAGGATGCGATACCTGAGGAGGAAAAGAATATAAAAGCCGAAACTGATATACTAACTACTCCTCGTTGAGACTTCCTCTCTCGCAATGTCTACATGTGCCATTTGCCTCGAGGACGGAGGCGATTCGATCGCTTGCAAGCATCGGTTTCACGAAACGTGCCTCGCCTATTGGGTGGACGACGATAGGAAAACGTGTCCGTTGTGCCGAGCTGCGATGGGCGAGGAGGTGATCGCCGCATTACGAGAAAAGAGACGATGTGAAAAATGGACAACGGTCGCGAATAGCTTATTATTAGTCGGACGCTACGAGTTTTCGCATCATCTCCTCCGAGCCATTCATCGCGAAATACGTCGTAATTTGAAAACGTACGACGGATACAACAGAGAACGCAGGTGGAGTGAGGACAGAGCCGCTTATTTTTTGTGGAAAGAGACTAAAGAATTTAAAAATCTGTTTCGGAGATTGTTCGAGGCGACCCATAGGTGTTCGTACCAGTGTCGGGATAAACCCTGCCTGGTTCGAGAGAAGATGAGGAGGGGAAGATGGCAGCGGTGGTGTAGAAGACAAGTGAGAAATGAATACATTTTGTGAACCTTTTTTTTTTAAGACAAACTTAAATCTATCTGCCGCTCCAAGGTCTGACTGAGATGAAGGGTGTGATTTCCAAGGGATATGTCATGTAGTTGTCCATATAGAAACGCCTTATCCGCAAAGGAAACTATTTTTCTTCCAAGGATATCCTGTTGTCGATACGGAAACGCCTTATCTGCCGGGTCAAGGTCCGAAACTGAAATGAAGGATATCCTGTTGTCGAAATAGAAACGCCCTTATCTGCCGCACCAAGGTCTCGAGACTCAGAAGGTCTCGAGACTCGAGAGGATGATTTCATTCCTATCCTCAGAAAGACTCGAACCGTCCACTCGTCTCTGCATTTCGCGATGTCAAAAAGAAAAAGGACATTGTTGACGGACGAGGAGATTTGGAAACGAGTGAAATTTGTCTTCAATCCAATCTCGCCTATACCATGCTCACCGACGCTTCCCGCGTTTAAATTCATCAATACCTAGAAGGAGGTCCCCGATCCAGACGACCGGAGTTGGAATTTACTCGGAACCTTCGTCTGGTCGTCGGGGGATCCTCGTCCTGCTGCTGCCGTCAATATATCTTCGTTTACCACCTCCGATGTCAATGCTCCAGTCAAAGATATTTCTATGAGACTCATATGATTTCATTCCTATCCTCAGAAAGACTCGAACCGTCCACTCGTCTCTGCATTTAGCGATGTCCAAAAGATAAAGGACATTGTTGACGGACGAGGAGATTTGGAAACGAGTGAAATTTGTCTTCAATCCAATCTCGCCTATACCATGCTCACCGACGCTTCCTGCGTTTAAATTCATCAATACCTAGACGGAGGTCCCCGATCCAGACGTCCCGAGTTGGAATTTACTCGGAACCTTCGTTTGGTCGTCGGGGGATCCTCGTCCTGCTGCTGCCGTCAATATATCTTCGTTTACCACCGCCGATGTCAATGCTCCAGACAAAGATATTTCGTCTGCTGTGTTTGAACTTTCTTCTCCAATCGTAGATAATGCTGTGTTGTTTCTCAATCCTCCAATCGAAAATATTTTGTCGCTTGATGATGCTCCAATCGAAAATATGTCCACCGCCGTCTTTGAACTTTCTTCTCCGGTCGAAGATATTTCGGCTACAACTACAGCTGTTCCAATCAAAGATATATCGTTTAAAACCGCCAATGGTCCGGTCGAAGATATTTCGGCTACTGCTCCAATTCAATATATTTTAATTGGAATAGACTTTTCTAAAAAGCCCATCGTTCCTCCGAACCTTTCAGAATTGGATCCGAGGAGAATATTTGTGACAAAAAATTAATTCGGAAAAAAAAATTAATTCGGGTTGAAAAAAAAACACCCGTACTTGCCCATCTGCTTTATGCACTGATCCTATGCATTCAAGGAGAATCGTACACCGTCTCCAACGGATTTAAAAGCGTGTTCGATGACTGTTGCCCAGACTAGCGACAGCAGCTCGTCGACGATTTGCAAGAGTTTGGTATGGGAGGACTCTACCTCGTCGGTGCAGAGACGCAAAGTGCGTGGAAGGAGTTTCGAAAAGATTTCCCGCAGCTCGCGGACGTCAAAGTACACCCATTGGACGATCGACTCCTCGGAAAGTGTACGTACTGCAAAGAAACCGAGTGCCACCGATGGAAGGTGGTGGTAGGGGGTGTTCAAAAGGTGACCCGTAGGACGATGACTGCCATACCCCACTAGAAGAAGGCATTTTGTCCGACAGCAGAATCGTCGACGATACGTTACTGCAAAGTGCGTCAAACAAAGTACTCCTCGGAAAGTGTCTACGCACAAAAAAAAACAAAAAAACTATGAGTTCCAACCGATGGTAGGTGACTGTACCATACAAAAACAATGTATGTAGAATAATGTATGTGCAAAAAAAAACCATCGTGGGAGTAATAGCCCACCTGATGAGACCTATAGGGGTCGAAATGGTTTTGAAAGATAAAGACTGGGAACAGAGAAAAAAAAATATTAATAAATTGCTGTGACTGTGGGGGTATATATAAAAGTCGCGCTTCCAAACCACTTCACAATTTCATCGTCTCTTATTTGCTGTAAAGATGTGGTTCCGCGTTCGACTCAACGACACGACAGTTCTTTCGGGGATCATCGACGGTGAAATATACTGGAAACTCTCCGACGTGAATGTGCTTCTCGGTTATCGAAGCACTTCCACCAACTGTTACAAGACCCATCCCCGTCGACACGTTTCGGACGTCGCACCCTCTTGCTTTCGAGGATCCATGTCGACTCGAATCCTAACACCCAACGAAATGCTGGACCTGATCGAAAAGTCTCGTAAAGGGGGAGTCCCTCTTCGACAAGTCGTCAGTAATCTCTTGTCTTTAGGCGTCGTGAAAAACGAACCTTTTTTATTTTCTACGAGTCATCTCTACTCTCCCATTCTTCAAATGGTCCCAAAAGGAAGCGAACCGGATTCGTGCCGCTTGAGCGAGTGGATGGTAGGGTTTACTGGATTCGTTTTAGCGAAGGGGCTGGCGAAATTGTTTCGAAACATAAGTTCCTCACCGAATTTTCCGAGAGTACGCGTGATGCGTTATTTGGAGATCGAGAGGAGGCTACGTGTGATGATGACATGCAAGAATCACCTGCTGCTAGTGACCTACAAGAACCTGCTGCTGCTAATGTTCGTGAACCCGTTGAAAGGAGTGAGGAGAACGTTGGAAAACCAATGGTATTGGTGTTTGAACGAATCGAACGTAGTGGATATCATTTGTAATCACAACGTGAGGTATCGCTACCTCAAAGAGGAAAAGTAGAAGTATGAACAAAAAAATAAAAAATATATATAATCCTCGGTGTGTGTGTGTATATATATATATATACCCACACTTAAGACGGCCATGGATTGCTTTCCTTCGACCGTTCGCGATACCGTGCAACCTCTCCTCGTTCCATCTTCCAAGTCTGCCTTCGAGAAACTCGCCGGGCGAGTGTCGTGTTGGGTAACGAGCTTGGATCCCGATGATGAGAACCGAATCTCCTGGAAAAGTAAATTCCTCGACGGGCTGCAGAATTTTCTCTACCTGGCCATGGGAGCTAAAAAGTTTATACCGTTTCGACCAGTTCGGGTCGAGTGGGAAAGAATTTATCGTCGCCTGGCCAGATCGTCGTCGCAAAGAAATAAACGCAAAACCGACGATCTACTCGATTGACCACGAAACGTTCGTGGTCGGCGCCTATTTCACGTTCGGGAAACGACGAGTCCAACGAGGGACCTTCCACGTGTACGAGATCTCGGACGCCCCGATGCTCTTTTACCGCCTGCCCAACGCTTCTGTGGGATCGAACGCGAATCCCTGGGTCAGGGATCGGATCTTTTGGTGGCAAGACCAGCATCTCTACGAAAGGTTTGTATTGCAACCCCACACCGCCTACAAAGTCGACGAGGACACATTGTACATCGTCTTGACCGTGCAACAGACTCTGTTTTCAGTTCGAGTGGTGACGGCGACGGCGGGTTTTCGATTCCAAGACCCTGCAAGTAGTAAAATATTAATTTACGACCCTTACGAGACCCTTGTTTTGAGTAAACGGCCGAGAGAAGAAGAGCAGCAGCATTTCGTAACGAAGCCGCCGACCCAAGAGCAAATCAGAGAACTTTTTGAGCCCATCATGACGTGTTACTATTATCCTCCGAATTGCATCGAGGAGCCTTTAGATTTGAGCGGGAAACCCCATTTCCTGTCTGGAGGAGGTTCTCAGAAAAGAGCCGGGCTTTCCTGTCTGACAAGGCTAACGGCAAAATAGAACAGTCCTGTTGTTAAGGCCTCCTCGGAAGGAAGGAGGTAAAAAAACCACCGCCCATCCTCCTCCAAATCGCTGCCATCCTGTCTAATAACAAAAAAAAAGACACTGCATCGGACCCTATATAAGTTCGATACCAACCAGTTTCGCACACAACAACGACGAAGGATGGATCTGTTTCACAACATGGTTTCGGAACGGGTAAAGACTCTTTGCTACTCGGGAGACAAGGCGGTATTGGAACATTACGTGACCCAGAAAAAAGTGATCTGTGCAGTCTCGGGATTATACCGGGAGCTCGTATCGTGGACACGAATCGAGTGGTTTACACGCCAATTGGTGGAACACTTCGTCTATACAGCGACACGAGCCCAGACGTTGGTCCGAGAGCCGAAAAACTTGAGCTGGGAAAAGGTCCGGGCTCGAATGTCGCTCTCGATGCGACAGAAATCAAACACGGACGTGAGGACCGTCTACGAGAACCTATTCTTTGTGAAAAAGTTTTTCACTTTTGGACAGAGAACCTTAGGAGAGGGTACTCACCACGTTATTCAATTGTCGCAAGTGCCCGTTCTCTTTTACAAGCTAGACTCGGAGGGAGGTCGTGTCGGGGAACGACTGTTTCGGCCCGAGGACCAGTTCTTCTATGAAATTAACATATTGGAACCGAACCATGTGTACCTGGTGGATCCCGGCACTACTTATATCATTGTTACCATCCAACCGACCGTGTTCGCCCTGGACGTGGTGACCGCGGCAACGGCCCATGAGTTGAAACGGGAGTGCAGCAGCAGCAACAATCCCATCGAGAGACCGGTCTCCCCTTGACGACAAACAATCGTTCAAGAACGTCCTCCACTAGAACGAGTCTTCTCCCCTACAATCGTTCAAGAATGTTCCTCGCCGCCTCCACTGGAACGAGTCTTCTCCCCTCGACCGGCTCATATACAAAGAGTGGAAAGATTTCCCATAGGCGTATCTAACGACCACAACTGCCAGGTGGAACCCTTGGATTTAACTTGGATTAACTGACCACCACCAGCCGATGCAAATGAACCCGGGCCCCTCTTCCATTGATTCTGAAGACATTGCGTATTTTAAATACTTTTACGAATCCTTTGATGTAAAATCGGAAGGCTCGTCGTGAGCAGAAAGGTCACGATCACGAGGAAACTCAAGTTGGACCGTTTGAACCAGAATTTAGTTTCTGTGTCAGTATTGCACGTACTATTAGCATTGAAGATTGGGACTGGAGCCATTTAAGACACATACCTAGAGATTGGTATGCACATATAATGTGCAAGGACATTGACATGTGTGGTTATCGTCATGTAGTATGGCAATTCAGGTTGTGGTCTAGTCGTTTTAACAATGATTATTTTAAATTTTGCTTATCATGTTCCGAAATCCTTAAAGAATCTACTGCTTGGCGCAATGCTTTTCAAATAACTCCCAAAGGCCTACATAGAGAAATAACGTATGGACATGAGATGAATGATTTAGTTAAAGATGTACGCAATTGGTGCGATTGTTGTGTTCGCGGCCCGCTGTTTGGGATACATCACGAATTGGAGTGCAAAAATCTATTTACCTTTCACCAACGTATATGCTGTATCTATGACTCTGATTGGTAATTATATTTTTATTATTTTATAGATAATTGTTCATGTTTGAGGATGGAGGATCCAAATTTGGCCCAATGCACATGGCTGCCGCGCATGTGCATTGGGCCAAATTTGGTCCCTTGTCGCCACTCTTATTATATAGGCACTCTACCTATAGGAGGTGTTGCAACAGCCCGTTATGTTGCTAGTAGGACGTTAACTAAAACTTACCCTTTCACATTGATCCCGGACGAGATATTCCACTTTGACTAACTCCCGGGCACTCGCGTCGCCAAGCTTGCCAAACCAGTCGAATTTTTAAGCTGTCTGTCCTTCCGCGGTAATCCCTCCCCCGTAAGTTGGCAACCCACGTCCTCATGCAACGCGCCCGTCTCGTACCGTCGACACTAGCGCGTCTATTGTTTGTTTGTTATCCAGAGGCTTGATTATCAATTATCATCGAAGATGGACACGTTTAAAGACAAATATTTAGGCGAGTTGAAGAAGGAATTCTTACTTGCATTAGACGAGTATAGTTGAAACGACGAAAAAAATCGTTTTTGATGTGCAATCCAAACCGAGAAGGAAATTAAGATGTTTGGAAAGCTTCAGCTCACTAACCAACACGATGTCATATATATGTTTCAATGATATAACAACAAAATTTTTATTATTTGACTACTGTCACTTTTCTTGCCGGGGTGCGATTCGTAAATTAGTCTCCATAAAAACTTAATTAATTTCAGGCATTACGCCAGAAAAGATGTGACTGTTTATGGAATTCAAAACAAATATTGAGTTGAAGTGGTGTTGCACAAAAACGGGTTTAAAATACACATCGGATGAGCTCTTGACAAAATGTTACAGGAAAACATTAAATTCTCCGTAAACAAACAGCGCGCGATCACTGCGGTTCGCGAATAATCTCGTGAAACGCGAGAAAGCGCGAGGTTGGCATCAGGGATTGGCGTAGTTGCTAAATCCTTGGCGACGCGAGTGCCCGGGAGTTAGTCAATGTGGAATATCGCATCCCGGACCGTCGTCAATAGCCCGTTGTGTTGCTCTAGTATGACGTTAACAAAATTACCATTACCCAATTTTTGTTTGAAATTTTTTCAGAACTTCAAAATTGATTTGTTACTGTTTAATTGAAGTTGAGAAATGCTACCATTTTACAATATCAAAATCGTACTTGTGTTGACTGCAACCGTACTCGTATCAATGTTTATTTACAATCTCCTAGCAGTGGGTGTGTTTGTATTCGACCACACAAACTGGATTAGTATTTTGCAACATCCTTCAGTTTGAAAACAAGGATTTATGAAATGTCTTATGAAAGTTTGGACACTAAAAAACGATTGGTAAAAAGTCGTAGCGGCTTAAGAATTGTCAGTTTAGACGAAGAACGGACCAGTCCTTTTGAATTGAAAGAGCCTTTTTGGGTCCCTGATGGCGAGGTAATAAAACTGTCGTGTTGTTTTCTTTAAGCATTCATAAATTGTACAAATCAAATTAATTTTGATTGCCTATTGAATTGGAAAAAAATTGATGAAGTAAAATGTCTTTTACAGTTTGCTAGATGTTAAATGTATTGCCTGCTTTAAAATAAACCAGGAATTCAACATTCTTATAAATAGTATTTTTTCAGTTGTGCGTTTATTTTATTTTATCTTGAATTGTTACCCGTGTCAGCATCAAGTAAGCATTCATTTTGATATTAAACTTTGCTTTTGTTAACTAGTTTTGTACTTGACTAAATTCGTGTTTCTTGAAGTTCTGCCTAAATGTTGAAATTAGCATAGCATTTATCTGCCACTCATTAAGTCCCGGGGGGTTAAAATCATAGTTTGTAAGTGTGGATGTTAGTGATTGTTCTGGTGTGAACGTAGAGCTGACTGCACTCAGCGACCTTTTAAACAGCTGTCAGTTGGTCTTGTATCAAAGAGGCCAATGTTCAGTCATAAAAAGAAGTATTGAAGTAGGTATCTCAAGAGTGTCAGGTTAGGCAACTAGAATAATACACAGTTACGAATTTTGTCTAGTGTTGTATATTTAGCAGTTATATTTCTCAAAATAGTATATAAAAATAATTATTTCTTCAAGGTCAATAGAGTCCAAAATGACCATAGAGAAATAAACAAAATCTGACTGAAACATGTAATTTCTTTGGAAAGGGTGAAACTGTTAGGTAACAAGAAAATATTGTTTGTTAGTAAATATGGTTTAAACATTTAAATGGATTTGTTTTAATCATAAATGGAATTTTTTATTTCCATGTCAAGAATTATATCACATTAGTTCATTATTATAATCAAATTATGTTTGGGATCTTTAATTTAAAGTAATAGCAAACTTTATATTTTTTAGTCCCCTTCCTGTGGTAAATGTCTTGCAAAATTTGACTTCCTAAACAGAAGGGTAAGTTATTTGTCATGAACATGTATGGTTTCTGTAATTTGAAATTCTTAAAACCTGTAATTTCTGAGTTCTATTCATAAGTTCACATGATTTTTATATATTTTAGTTATTTTGCTGACTAGAAGCTTTAATAAAAAGCATGTGTTTAAATCTGTTATGAACAAATCTGAAATTCATGTTTTACGACAGTTAATCAAAGGTTGATCAAAAAAATTTTCCAACTGATTACAATGCAGAATAATTTTCAATGCTAACACATTTGAAGGATTATATTTTTACTTTTCTGTGTCCTAGGAATATTATTTTTATATTCCTGACATATCTTGGCGAAAAAATTTACTGTTTTTGCCTTTTCTATTTTTAATTTTAGTTATCTTATCTAGTGAAACTACATTATTTTAAATCTTACTTTTGTTGTTGGTCTCCTACTTTGAATTCCTTATTTGGTACAGCTTGGATATAAAAACCAGCAATGCTTTTGGTGTACTTTTTGAAGCGAGTTGTGGCAGGGTAAAAGCATCCTTGCTTTATAAGGATTATGGCAACCTCACTATGTGATTTGAATCTCTTATTATTTTTTTACCATGCTTGAACAACCAGTGTACTAGAATTAATGTGATCTATTTACTGGTGCCAAGAAAAGGTATTTGTATCAAGCTGTACCCCTTATTTATTTTTATTGGATTGCGTTTTGTCCTGCTGTTGGGCATGGTTTATCATATTTTGAACCTAGTGCAGTTAAACCTAAATCAACCAATGAACTGTCACATGAATATTGACGGTGTCTTCTGTTTTATCTCTAGCACCATTGCCGACGTTGCGGCAATGTTTACTGCAAGCACTGCTGTGAAAATAAAGTCCTTCTTCCCAGAATGTGCTTTGTGGATCCAGTGAGAGTTTGTGCTCAGTGTGTAGACATTAGCAAAAAAGAAAGTGAATTTTATGAGAAACATCTTAAAGTACTGCTGAATGGTTAGTATTCCTGTTTAAATGTTTAGAATAAATTTTCACTATCAAATCATTACAAAGGTCACATCTTAAGACTTGTTCGTTCCATGTAATATTTTTATCCAACATGACTTCATTCTTTTTATATTGGGTTGGAAACTAAGTCAGTTCAGGTTTTTTTAGAGGCATAAAATGCAATTTCTCCATTGCAGAAAATACTTGCTAATCAATGATGTCTTGTTCATAAAATGCCTAAGACTAATTGGCAAAAAACTGATCCAAATGCTTTTTTTTTACAGCCCTATTGTTTGGCAACTTTATATTGTTCAAAGAACTCTGTAGCAATCAGAATAGGTGATAATCCGAGGGCACAAGGTCCGGAGAATGGGTAGTATTTCTGTTTAAATGTTTAAAATAAAGTCCACTTCTGAATGGGTAGGGTGTGGCCAAACGTCCCAGCCAAGTCTTAACAATTCAAGCTGTGTCTTTAAGTATGGAGTCTGGCATTATAATGGTGAAAGATGACCCTTTATGATTTGCCAATTCTGGACGCTTTGAACATATCGCTTGATTCATTTTTTTAACTGAGAGCAATATACATCTGTGTTGATTGTCTTGCCTGATAGCAAGAGCATGTAATAAATGCCCTTATAATCCCACCACTCTGAAATTCCATTTGAAGCATCATTTTCCTCTGGTGCAATTCTGCCTTTGATGTTGATTGTGGTGGCTCACTACTCTTTCCCCATGATCTTATTAGAAGTTTATTGAAACATAAATGGAAGATGGAAAAAGCTTGAACAGTTACACATGCAGCGCCGGCATTCACAATTCACACACGTTTCGGCAGAGTTACATAAAAAAAGGTAAACAATTGCCAGTTGCAAGACACAAAAAGTACCTGTTGCCAGGTTACAGAAATGTAGGGGCACATACAGATTAATATTCCAACACACCCCCTTGCCCATACACTTCTGAAAAACTCCTTAGAGAAAACATCTTTAAGAATTTCTCTTCTGGAACATATACATACACTTCTGAATAACTACTTAAAAAGAAATGCTTTAAAGAATTTCACTTCTAGCATATATATACATACAAATACACACTTCAGTTAATTTTAACAAGTACGAAATTGTAGCTTAAAGCTTAGCATATAATACCCCCAAGTAAAATTTCTCAATATGAATGATATACTCCCCACATAAAAAAAAATCAAAGGCTTCTTCAATACTTCATATTAAAATGTTAATACTTCATGTTAGTTAAAAGTTAAGGGAATAGCACATATCAAATTCATTAACTTAAGTATTACTCTGATACAATTAACAGATAATTCACAAAACATTTCCAATCAAAAACAGTTCACGCAGTAATGCTGACTAAGATCACTGATTCATAAAAGTCCTTGAAAGTTCAAAAAGAATCCAGCGCACATAACGACTCTGCAGCAGTCAATGGAGAATGATTTCTGGTTATTTGAGCCCTAGCTGGCTCCTCAGCCGGGTTACTGCTGGTTTCTTGGCATTCTTTGTCAGGATATCGGCTACATTGTCCTCCGAAGCAACATGATTCAGACATATGTGATTGTTTTCGATACAGTCTCTGATAAAATGGTACCTTATGTCGATATGTTTGCTCCTTTGGGAGGTTGATTAATTTTTGGCCAGGAACATGGCTGCATGGTTATCTACGGGCATGTCTTCGAACTCCCCAGCAGACAGCTCCTTCCAGATACCAGAAGCCCAGAGTGCCGCATGAGAGATGGCCATGTATTCTGCTTCGGCTAAGGACAATGCAATAGATGTCTGCTTTTTACATAACCAGCTAATTGCAGCTCCAGCCAGGATGGGGACAAACACTTAGTTCCCTTCAGGTACCGTAGCATATGTTTTACACTTCTCCAGTGTATATCTGAAGGCCTTTCATTAAACTTAATTAAGTGGTACCAAAGTTAATGTCGGGCTGGGTACCGCCAGAGAGGTACAGTAGGCTACCTATAGCCTGTCGAAATGGTATGGTTCTGCAGTCCTTGAGAGTTTCTCACTCAGCCTCGCTGACCTTCTGATGTCTTATGCTTGGGTCCAATGGTGTTGAGGCTCCCTTCACTCCGGTTGAGTTGTACAGGTCTAGCACCTCCTCAATGTAACCCGTTTGGTCAAGTGAGAACGAACCGTCTGCTAGTATGGTTATCTTCATTGAAAGGATCTCACTTGCTTCTCCTAGGGCCTTGGCCTTGAACCTTTCCATTACTTCACGCTTGAAGGCATTAATAGACTGCTGTTCACCGACAATCAGCATGTCGTCAACATATAACCCGAGGAAAAGCTTTCTCTCCTGGTGATAGAAGACGCATGGGTCATATTTGGAACGCAGCAGTCCATAGTCCTTCAAAAAAGAATCAAAACTCTTGTTCCATTCTCGGCCAGACTGCTTCAACCCATACAAACTCTTCAGGTGACAGACAAGGTTTTTTTTACCCTTTTTCTGGAGACCCTCGGGCTGCAGCATATATATATCCTCCTTCAAGGTACCATTTAGATAAGCGGAGGTTATGTCCATCTGATGGATATGGAAGTCCAGTTCGACTACAAGAGCTACAAGAATCCTCAGTGACTTTATCTTTACAACAGGTGAAAATGTCTCTTTGTAGTCTCTGCCTGGAACCTGCAGCTAGCTCTTAGCCACCAATTGAGCCTTGAACTTGGTTGTTTCCCCCTACAGGTTTTGTTTCCTTTTATAAACCCACTTGTAGCCAACAGGTTTGACATTGGGTGGCCTAGGCACAAGTTTCCAAGTTTTGTTTTCCTCCAGGCTTCTGAGTTCTTCTTCCATGGCCTGTTCCCACATTTCAGCATTAGGGGACTCTCTTGCTTCAGTCACAGTAACTGGGTCTGGTATAGGCGGGTTGGGATCATTGACAACCTTGTAGAGCAAGGGGTCACCATACTAAGACTTGGGCTTTCTGGGTCTGCTACTTCTTCTCAACTGGGTATCTTGGTGGTCGGTGGGGTCAATGGCAGTTGTTGCTTCGATATTGGTCGTCTCAACATTTGTTTCTTCTTCGTCTCTGATGGGGAAGATCAATTCCTCCTGTTCACTCCTAGAGGGCTGTGGACTGTTAGAGCATGTGGACAGACCCTTGGATGGAAACACATTTTCTTCAAACCTCACATTTCTGCTGACAAAGAACTTGTCTGCAGCTTGGTTCCATAACTTGTAGCCCTTGACTCCATCCACATATCCCACAAAAACACACTCCCCAGCTCTCTTATCAAGTTTCCCCTGCAGTAAGGTTTTGTCAGTGTGGGCAAAAACTCTACAGCCAAATACCCTTAAGTGACTGGTTTTTACTGACCTTTTAGTACACAGCTCTTCAGGTATCTGCCCTTCGACTGCCTTAGAGGAGTGTTTGCTCTTGAGGTAACATGCAGTATTTGCTGTGTCTGCCCACATGCAATTTGGGATACCAGATTCAAGGAGGAGGCATCTGGTGATGTCGAAGAGGGTGTGGTTAGCCTTCTCGGCAACACCATTTTTCTGAGGTGTTCTTGGCACGGTCATTTCCCTCTTAATCCCATTCTGGACACAAAATTCCTTAAACTTCTTACTTTTATATTCACCACCATTGTCGCTTCTTAATACAGCTATTTTGTTTCCATGGAAATTATCTGCTCTCTCCTTGAACTCTGAATTTTTCAAGGACTTCATCCTTGGACTTCATTGGCATAACCGTTATAAATCTTCAGTGGTCGTCTATGAAGGTGACGAGGTACCTAGAGCCACTTTTGGATATGGGGTGGATAGATCTTACCACATCGCTATGGATTAGCTCCAGGACATTTGAAGCTCTCTCTGACTTGTTCTTCGGGAAAGGAGTCTTCTTCATTTTTTCAAGCACACAGGTTGTGCACAGACTTTCTTCTTTGGGGATCACCTTCACAACTGTCTTTGAGTTTCTGTCTTGAGAAGGTGTCTGTCCTTACTCCAGCAAGGGGTTTTTAATGTCTTCCTCTTATCTATTATGGAATCCTAAAACTGATTTTTAAAGTGAATTAAAATCTTTGCAGCAAGAATAAGATTAAAACCTAACAAGTACTTTCCCTACAAGAACAATTTGCAATAGATTTCATAAGGATTGACAGGAGTTCTATTTAGTTAAAATATTAAAGTATTTTAAAAGCGGAGTATTAAGATTTTTCATAATGATTTGAGCCTATTGAATTGTTTCGGAAAAGCAAATAGGCATTTCTCATAAAGAATGCAAGACAAATTTTCATAAATTAAGTTACATTTGCTGAAGTCTGAGTTCGATGCTATTGAATGTTTAGGAACATAACCTTACTACAAAAAATAATTTCAGATGTATGGAGTCATGTGAAATTATGCTGTTTTCAGAAATATGTTCTTGAAAACATGTATTTTACAAAAATTTTAATAATAATTGCTTGCATTCCATTTTTTTCTATCATTCTTACTAGTACAAAATACCACCAATTTGAGAATAGCACTGTGACAGGATTTTTTTCAGAATTGTTACTTCTACACTTTGAATGACTTCTCCAAATACAAAAAGCATCTCTTTGTCCATGTTGACCATTAAAACTATCCCAGAGCAACTTCAGTACATCACTTTCAAGTATGAATGGAAACCCTTATGTAACTATTTGCTTCCCCAACATGAGAGAATATCCAACTCAATCTGCCTGAGCAGGACTCGGTTGTTCCTTAGAAGTTTGAAGCGGTTCAGGATTCTGAGGGTTAAGGATATTTAGTTTAACTATACCAGTGCCAAAGTGCTATTATATACTATCCAATAAACTGTCATTTAATATTTTATTTTCTGAAGTAAAAACATTGATTGTTTCAGGAGCAAATTTCAATTTGGATGAAGTAACCGGATCAGGAACACTAATACCTATTATTTGCTGTCTGTCTAAAGATCATCAGTAAGTATGTTTTTTCTTTCAATTGAGACTCTTAACTTTTGTGTTTCTTATCATTTATTTGTTTACACTTTTTTTTTTTAAATTTTAGAGGAATCATGTTTGACGGTGGCAATATGTGGCAACATAGTCCAGTGAATTTGGTGGATATTGTATCTGTAAGAGTACTAGGCTCCACTAAAACTACTGGTGGTATGAAATTCTAAATTTATGTGACAAAATAATTTTAAATAGTTTTTTAGTAATTAGTTTCCAATCTGTTTCTTGCTCTAAATCGTCAATTTTCAACCAGTGTGCCGTAAGAATTTTGGATGGTGGAATGATTTAAATTTTTTAAAGATTTATTTCATTAGAATAATTTAGTTTTGGACTTTAGAGACAAGAATTAGGACTGTATAATTAGGTTGTTCTAAAACTCAGGCATTCTAAGTACATAAAATCTACTCTGGGAAACTGATAATTTAATACTGTTTTGTTAACTCATTGCTCCTTTTATCTTTGAAAATTCCCTTGTTTATTCTTAGGGTCTTCACAAATAGTCGGAGCTGTTATTAGGTTTCTTGATTTTAAGAAAGACGAGAAAGATCTAAGGTTGTCTTTGTCAGATGTACCTAACCAAAAGCATTCAACTGCATGGATTCATGCACTGCAGAAGGTAATTGTATACTTATTTGTATTGTCATAAAGTATGATTACATTATTGAAGGTTTGATTAGAGGATTATCATCACATTAAAACTTCCATGATATGCACACTATCGCACATTTAAGTAATGAATTTATAACATCAGGGCTCCTAACACGTCACTTTTTGTCACCTTTTTGACATTTTGTCACCTTTTCAGGGGTTTTAAGTTCTTAAATTCTATTTGGAGAAGAAAAATTTTTGGTGTGCAATTAAAAAAATTCATATTTCCTCTAAAAAAAACAGGGTTTGCACGAATTAAATTTCGAAATGCACGCTACGTTCCACAGCAAGAATGGTTTCAAAAACGTGTATTGCCCGCTGTGTATTAGCAGCAAGTTCTGGAAATTTTCCCACGAGAAAAGGCTATCAGTAAGGCGAAGCGTCGAAGTTTAAGGGAAGCAAGGACATCTGCATATTCGACCCCTCTTACCTAATTACCTAACTTGAGCAATAGAACCTTGAGTGGCATTTACGACTGACGCTTTTCTTTCATAGTATTGTGTGGCACATCATTTGGCGCGAGAGAGATATCACCGGTCGACAGGGTCGAACAAAAGGAGGAACCCTCTAGAAGGTCAGACGCTGACAGCTCATAAATAGTGATCGATGCCAGCGGTCACTTTAAAGGGGGATAACATCCTCCATACACAGATCTGAGGGCGGCCTCGACAGACCCGTTTTATTTTCAGATTCTGGAATAAGACAAGAATGGAGAGGTCAAGAGACTGTACAGATCAAGTTGATATTAACCCTCAGCATACGGAGCGGTTACTACCTTCGTGTTACGGAAACAGCCAAAAGAAGCAGCAAACTGAAACACAGCTGAACTGGCCTCTCTTCATGGGGGTGGCTTTCCCCCAGGAGGAGAGGTACTGCGTTTAGTACCTTTGTCATTACATGTTGCCGTTTCTATTGTGGGTCTGACTATGTCTAGAAGGTATAGATACGTCGCATAAACTCTGAAAGGACGGCGGAATCTTCAATATGTATGATAATTTACACTCGAAGATTTATCCGGCAAAATTTTTAAGGGGATAGATCATCAACCTCACACATTCTAAGCGCTCGAAGCTCCCCATCGAGAACCCTGACATTCCTGTCTACGGAACGGAGGTTATTCACGCGCTGCTCTCCTTGTGGCACAGAAATAAGGGTAAGGAAATCTTAATGGACTTCAGCCGTTTCTTCAAGAATTTGGAATCTGAAAGATTCCAACCCCCTCCTTAACCAGACAATGCAAAAATTTCGTCCGTATCCAGAGGGTTAAATATTGAAAGAGCGTTGCGAACGTATTGAAAATCGCAATCTGTTATCATCAAAGTTGATTGTTATAAATTCTTGAGTTTTTTAGTGAAAGTCAGTTTTTAAAAAGATTAATGACTCATTACTTTCTACCCGAAAAAAGGAGCTAATTGCATTGGGACATGTAATATTCACACAACACATAATGCTTTTCTTAAACGTCTAAAAGAGTTTGGGAAAGATGTGTCTGAACTAGTTTTTACTATTCGCAGATTTTTTTAATCAGCGGCCTAAGCATTGGTCAGCATACAAACAAATTCAAGAAGACTTGAAACTTCCCACTCACCATTTCATCAAGCTTTGTTCAAGCAGGTTGCTACGCCTAAAGCAAGCTGCTGAAAGGTTGCTTGAACAGTGAATTGCAGTTAGAAAGTATTTCCTTGACTACATTCCAATAAAGAAGCCAAAAATGATACAAAAACCCGGCTACAAAAAAATTGTTCATTTACTTAGAAGAGAAACTATGAATGCTGAGGTGATATTTGTCGTATCAAGTGCAAGTATATTTAATTGTGTGACCGAATTTCTTCAGAAAAAGGAACCTCTAATACAAAACCTTCATTCTCAACTTGAATTGTTGACAAGAACAATTTTGTTTAGGATCTTCTACAAAGAGGAATTTATTTGAGATTTGAAAATGGATAAATTGGAAGATATATGTTCTCACAAACTGTTGTCTATGGCTGATATTGTGATTGGAGATAAATTTCTAGAGTGCTACAGAATATCAAAGAGAAGGAAAGGAATTTATTTTTTCTAAGGTCTCAGAAGCATTACATTGCCAGTGTTAAATATCTTTTGAAGAAGTCCTTCAGTTCATCTCGCCTTAAAAGTTTATCCTGTCTTGGTCCTGTTGAGAGTGTTCGACAAGCGACAAGTTGCAAAAGCAATGCCATGGGATGTCCCGACAGACATACTACTGTATGAGTGGAAATTACTTCAAAGATAATTTGAGGAAGAAGGATCTAGAATGAAGCCTATTGATGTTTACTGGAACCAGTTCTTCAGTCTGCGAGACATTAGTGGTGTTGATCCTACGTACCCAGTTGTGTCAAAGCTAGTGAAGGCTGCTCTGTCACTTCTCATGGTAGTGCTGATATTGAACATGGCTTCTCAGCCTCAATAAGAGCTTTGACAGGAGACGGAGCATCAATGTCAGAACGCACACTCAATGCATTGATGACGGTTAAAAGTAGCTAGGCAAATTTTGACAATCAACTTTATTTGGTGACGATCACATCAAAACTAATGCATATGGGAAGGGTTGCATATAAAGCCTACAATGCCTATTTGGAAGATATAAAACATAAGGCACAAGAAAAATTAGAGGAAAGGAAAGAAAAAGATAGTCTGGAAGCAGAGAAAAAAAATTAAAGCAGCTGGAAAAGAAAAGAAAGGCGATAGAAGAAGAAGAATGAAAACTTAAAATTATGCTTAAGGAAGAACATGAGGAGTTGGACAGTGCTTCAAAATTATTAAAGGAAGACAATGATAGGCTCAAGAAGGCAATAAAAAAAATAAAGATTTTAAGGAAGCAGCACTTGTACAGGCAATGATTGAAGGAGCGGCAATAGTCTCAGATGATGCTGGTCAGCAAAGATAGACTTTAAAAAATGCACATTATTCTATTAAGAAGAAAAATACAAAATTAATTTCAGACTTTTTCAACGTAAAAAATGAAACATAATCTTTCAAAGAAAAGGAAGAAATTCTTCAAAGTGTGTCAAAAATAAACAAATAATAAAAAATTATACTTACGATTAAAAAAAAAATTCTTTTAATATTTTAAAATGATATATTTTTTAAATGAAGAAAATAAAAATATCCTTCCAAAGAAAGAAAAGATAGGGGTGGCTGGGGAGGATCTTTTTATTTTCTATCTTTATACTTGAATATATTTAACATTATTGTTATTTGTCACTTTTTTTTTTGCTCGATTAGTCACCTTTTTCAACTCGATTAGTCACTTTTTGTCACCTTTTTGGTTAAATTAGTCACTTTTGTCACCTTTTTAGACCTTGAAACCTATTAGGAGCCCTGTAACATGAAAACTTTTTAAATATGCATGTTTTAGTGATTATTTTACCAGGCATAAAATTTTTCAATTACATCTGGACGATAGCTCAGTAATTATAACTCAAAACAACTCTCTCTTCCTTAAACTGTAGATTTTATATCACACTCATGCAAGACTGTGCTCACTGCCATCTCGCTACAAGTCAGACACACCCAAAAACTGAACTCACTTCAGTTGGTATATCAGGACGGAATATTCCGGCCCCTATTAAATAAGTAGAAGAATCATGTAAAGTTGAATGATTTTCATTCAACTTTTACATGATTATTATAACATAGTACATACAATTGACAATCACAGTTGATACAATATAACAAATAATGGAACACACATATAAAAATCCGCCGACCAATTGGTATAGCGGTTAAGGTGTTAGCCTCTAGAATGGAAGGTTCCTGGTTCAAATCCGGGTCCGGGCATGGATGTTTGTAAGTGTATGGTGAAGAGGCGGCTGGTGCACCTAAAATCTGTCGGAGCGGAAAGTCCTCACGTTGGGTTGGCGTGGAAGTTTGGAGAGTGGGGTGCCAGCTCAGATATTTTTTGCAACTTTCTTTGATCCGGATGAATAGGAATTGTCCGATACATTTTTTGAATATCAGCAGTGAAAGCGAAAATGTGTTTTCTAAATCTCACCATTATTGAAAACAAATCCTCCTGTATTATGCCCCTGTTATTATAGAATTAAGAGAGTTTTCTTTAGTTGTTAAAGAAGAAGCATTAAATATTACTCTTAAAGGTATAGACTTTTCTCTATTCCTCTATACATACTAAGGTGGGGAATATAATATGATCCTTTTTCATCCTCTCTTTCATTGATTTCAATCATATGGCCTAACTGTTGATATTCTTTAAAAAAAATCTGAATATAATTTTAAATACTCAGACTCTTAAACGATTCTTAAAGAATTTAGTTTTTTAATTGAAATATGTTTGGAACTCCCTAAAGTATTTGGATCCTTTTTTAACGACGTATCTACCAGTTTCATCTCATGTATAATTTTCTACAAAATGTTTTTCACATATTAATGTTTCTTTATTTTTGGTTTTTTCAATTTCACTATTCTCTTTTTCCCAAAACTTTTTAAGTATTTTATCTAGGTAAATTTTCTTTCTTTAAAAGCCCACAATGAATCCTGTTTTTTCCCTGTTGGAAAAGTTCCCGATATAATAATACCAAAAACAGTGTTTTGGAGAAGAAGATCAGAGTTGCTGATACAAATTTGCCCAGGTTTTAACAGCTCATAAAAAATTCCCACTCCAAGCAACATGTCTACTTTTTCTGGATTATTAAATTTATCGTCTGCTAATTTGACATTAGAAAAATCCTGTGTTGAAATGTCAATAGCACTCGTAGGTGTTAAATCAGTAGTAATTTTTGGTACCACTAGAAAATCTAAATTTTTGATGAAACTCTTATCCTGATTGCAAATTGAAGCATTGACTCTTTACTTTATTGTTAAGCAAAAGTCCTGAAACTAAAATGGTAGTTTTTTTCTCTTTTTAACTGCAAAAGTTCAATAAAATTGCTAGATAAAAATTAAATTCACTTCCTATGGCTAACAAACACTTAACTCTATATTTATGACCTGTATCATCAATTAGAAAAGATACTAAAGTGGAAAGTAAAACGGTGCTCTTTTTATTGGTATAGCTACTGATAAATGTTTTTTCATTATAAACAAACTGCTGCATTGGCATTCAAGGTCGAAGGCTCATAGATTGATTTAGAAATGGGAAATTGTGGAGTAGTGTTTCTCTCATTTTTATTTTTTTTCGATGAAAAAGATTTTCTTTCATTCGCAGCACTATTTATTTGCCAAAAATGCAAAGATTTATGATGATGTTTTTTGCAAAAACAGTTCATCTTTACCTTACAGTTCGAAACCATATGTTGATGTAAATAATTGAAGCATTATTTATTACTCTTAATATATTCTACTCCATCTTGTACAAATAATTTTAAGAGAGACAATTTGTTAAAAAATCCTTCTCATGACAGAACACAATCTAAGGTCTTAATGTCTAACAAAAACACATTAACTCTTTTTTAATTGGGATGTTTACGATTAAAATTAGAATTCTCAGTAAGTGTTTTTTTCCGCGTGATGTAAAATATAAATCGATTTCTCTTGCTAATATTTCTGGAGGGAACCACTTATCTGTTTGTCTTATGGTGATGTGAGAAGCTGTCTCTTTGTCTAGTGTTTAATACAATTTATCCGATACAGTAAGTTGTTTAAGAGTCTCAAAGTTGGAAACATCTCTTGGTTTTAAATAATATTCCCAATTTGTCACTAGACAGGATGCAAACTGCACATGTGTCTCATGTGGTTGTTTGTATACTTTTCTAAAATACTATAAGTAAGAATATGGCGTTGGTTGAAACTCCCTTAAGACTTATTTCTTTTATTTTCTCTTAATTCACAATATCCTTATCATTCAATTAAGTTATTACATTAGAGGTTCTATCCCCTAATAAGTTTAACAGTATTTCTGCTCTATATATATATCTCAGGAACAAGTTTAGTACTAAAAGCTCGCTCTAAAGAGTTAAAGAATAAACCTCAGGACATACAGGAATTCTAACCATTAAAGTTCTAGCACTTTTTAATTGATCTAAAGATACCGATTTTGTTTCGCTTTCACTTACTTCTTGCTTAGCTTGAGATCTAATTTTAGCTAGTTCTAATTCTTTTTCAATTTTCTTGACTTCATTATTCGATCAGTTTGCCTTTGCTCTTCGAACTTTCGATTCTCAATTATAGTAGTTGCTACGTTTTTTACAAGTTCAGGTTTAGTTGTATAAATAACACTATTCTCAATAACATAATGTAAATCAGTATCTTATCAGAAAGAGTTAAATTTAGTTCTGCAGCAATAAGCCTCAAATCTTCTCTCTTAGCTCCTTTCTACATTTTCTCACAGTTAATAACATATAGGTGATTCAGAATCACTTACGGGAAAGAAGCCAAGAAACGAAAGCTGACACTACAACTAATCCATAAAATGCTCCGCTCGACGCAACCAAATGGACGATAGCTCAGTAATTATAACTCAAAACAACTCTCTTTCGTGGAATAAATTTTATTTATCGCACTCACGCAAGACCACGCTCGTCGCCATCTCGCTACAAGTTAGACACGCCCAAAAACTCAACTCACATCAGTTCTTATATCAGTACGGAACAAAATCTAATGTTTTTATCTTACATTATTTGTGGAAACTACTCACTCAATTACATTCTACATTTTGGAAAATACACAAAGTGTAATTTTTTATTAAAAATAAATATATTTTCAGATGATAAAATTAATTTAATCCCTGATTGTTGCCACATGTTTATATAAGTCGTAAAACTATTTGATAAAAGTTTGCAGTACTACTATATATATATGTATATATATATATATGTATGTATTTTAAAGTATTTGTATTAAAGTAGTATAAAATTATATTGTATAAGTGTATTAAAGTAGTATGTATTTCACTCAATTACATTCAACATTTTGGAAAATACACAAAGTGTAATTTTTTATTAAAAATAAATATTTTTTCAGATGATAAAATTAATTTAATCCCTGATTGTTGCCACATGTTTATATAAGTCGTAAAACTATTTGATGAAAGTTTGCAGTACTACTATGTATATGTATTTTAAAGGAAGCACTCCAGATACTTTTGGATCACAGTAGTATGTCCTTTACTTTCCATTGTCTTGTCTTTTGGTGCAGCCTGACCATTTATGGCCCTTGTGCCATAAAAACCAACAGATCAAACTAATTTTGAATATTTGTTTTATTTTTAATACATTTTAGATTAACATGTGAACTTTTTAATTATAAACGATAATTTTTTATTTTCTAGGCATTGAAGTTTGTGACACCTGGTCCTTAGAATCTGGAAATTTCGATCACTTCGTTTTAAAAACACGTCTGAAAGGAATCACATATTGCCTATAAATTTCATCTGTGATATTTTAAGTAATTTGTTTAAGAGTATGATGCCTTGACTGAATGTTTTTTACTTTTTATAGAATTATATTGAAACAAAACTACTAAAGTTAATAGCTGTTAAACATGAAAACCTAATTTTTTTGTTCAAAGAAAATTTAATGAAAATCACTGGAACACTTTCTTGATAGTATAATTTCTGCAAAATATATTTTCTGCTGTTTTTTGTAGTTCTAATTGCGTGTGTAACATTTGTAGGATGTTTTATAATTTCAAGTGAATCCACCGCCCTACCCCAAGGTATTTGGTGAGGGATGTTTTAAAAATACAACTTTACAAGTATTTGATATGCAGAGACTATATACATTCTATATCATGTTTTAATGAGGTATTTGATGGGTTTTTTAACTGCAAAATATATATATATATACATGGAAGTTAGTATGTCTTCTATATCTGTTTTTCATTTATTAGAGAAGTGCTATTTCTATACTCTAATTTTAAAGAAATTATAAAGTAGTTTATACAATAAACAAAGTACATTATTGTAATCAATTATTAACATTACTTTTGTGGGGATATTTTTGATGCTTTGTAGCAAAGTGAATAAAGTTGTCCTTCTCCAGTGATTAGTCTATGATCAACATTTTTCCTGATTTAAATTGGCCAATGCCTTTATGAAAGTTTTAACAACATGTTCATTTTTGGACATAGCACCATAAAACCCAAACATCCAATCTTATATGAAAAGTTTGAAGATCTGTTGCAGTTACTTTCTGATTTATTGGCATGTGTATATAAAAATATTTTTTTCTATTGCAACTGAGAAAATTTTTGGGTTTACACATTTTAAAGATTTATTCATGTATGTATTATTTAGTGTATTTCCAATAATTTGTCATTTTTGTATTATTTGCAGTTTCTTTACTTTAATTTTCAATTTTGGCATCTTGTTTATATTGTAAAAATGTTATGATTATCATGCCTTTTTTAACATTGGCAGTTTTTCATTTTGTGAAGCAGCTTGTAAAAATTTCCAATGTTAATTTGTGCCAAAATTTATTTGACACTGTAAAACAATGTAAAAGTAAATTTTTTGGTGTATAAAGAATATTTTGATTTGGATAAGTTTGATATTGTTTATTTAAATGTTAAAATTATAACTAGGAAATTGATTATAAAATATGATAATATTCCCAAAGTGTGCTTTTCTTTAATTGAACTAAACTAGTATTGTGGACTAAAACAATCCTTTATTGTAATGCAATTTTAATTGAACTTTTAACTTAAACAGGGACATGGGAGCCAAAAATTTCAAGTAATTATCAATTTTGCAATCTAATGTCCTGTTTCAAAGTCAACCTTTATTGTATAAAGATCTTTGTATTTTGGAACAACTAATTTTTAGTATAATGATTTATTTGAACTGAAACTACATGAATACATTGTATTAACTGAATCCGCTTTATATATAATTGCTTCAATCCAACAGTAATGTTGGATGTCAATGTTAATTATATACTCATGTGTATTAAACTATATCATTTTAAGGACAATCATAAGTGTACTGTATATCTGTTATTTTGCATATGTATTAATCACTATATATCTTATTTAAAACATTAAACTGTATTGCTTTTCTGTTTTTATTTTATCAATAACTTAGAGTATTATATTAATATAATAGCTATACCTTCCTTATGTGTTTTATTCAAAGTGGGTTATTTAACCTCTCCTGGTGGTTTATCTTCATGTCTAAAACTACAATGTAATGACCAGCCTCTGAATCAAAAACCTGTTCCAAACTGCCCTCAGTTCTAGCAGAGGACAATTTGTTTACCCTATTTGAATCTTCCTCTCCCATCGTAGTAATAGGGCAGATCTTGGACGAGATATATCTGGTCAAAACCCACTTGTAGGATTAAAAGCAGTCCGTCACGGTCACATTACTGTATGGAGAATATCACCACAAAATATGGTTTAAAAACCTACTATTTACAGATGTTAAAAATGATCAAGAACATCAATGCATGTCTCAGTAAGTTTTAAGACACTTGTTGCAACTCGCTGACATTAGTTTTCCTAATTTTTAGGTTTAGTTGGTTTTTAAATCTCGTCTAAATTTTATTTTTCAAATTCAAAATGTTTGAATTTAATTGTTTACTTTCTTTTATGATTCAAGTTTCATACTTTATGCATGTAAATTTAATTTCTAAATTTTTTTTTTCAACTTCTCAATTTTAGCCTCTAGCATTACGTTGCTATTTGTTTAACATTATAATCTTATGTCTGGTGCTGCTTGTCCTGCTTAAGACCTTGTGCCATAAAATTCAAAATCCAACCCAATCTCCACGTCTTAATATCTAAACTGATTCCTAAAGATCATGAAATAAATTATGTGTAATGTATATTTTTTGTGCAAGACTTGCATCTAACTTTTCTTACAATGTCTTGCATTTGATGCAGCCTGTCCACTTTTGGACCTTGTGCCGTAAAACCCCTAAGTCTAATCCCACCCACTAGGCTGTGTACCAATCGGAATGCTTTCCTCGAGTTCATCTGTTGTCTTTAGATTGTTGGCATACTTTTTATGTTTTAAATTTCTATTCATGTCACCTGATATTCCAACATAAGTAACGAGACAGGCTGCTTTATCCTTTCCTATCCTGAGAAATGTACATATTCTTTTGTTACTACCCTTTTACGTATTTGGTAAGATTTTTGTATTCATCTGTTTCCAGTAATAAATTACAAATATGCAGTTTTCCTTCATATTTTAATTCTTTCTATTTTACAAAAGAATTAGATTATAATGAAAATGTTCTTCATGTCTTATGGTGCTATTGCATACATATGCATGTTTCCTATGTACATTACATTTCATGTTCTTTGAGCATACACATTCATTAAACATGAATTAGATTTTATAAACATGTTATAACCTTTTGCTGTTGTATACTCACAATTAACATGTATTTTGATCAAGTCTACTAAACACTGTTTTGTATTTGTCCTGTAATGGCATTATATACACGATTTTACACTATAAAACTCTTGATACATCCGTATATGTGTTGCTATACAATGTTGATGTAAGCTTTTACATCAAATTCTGAAGTTTGATCTGTAGAGTTATAGAAAAAATGGGTTGTTTTAGATATTTTCAGACCGTATTGTTGCTATTATATAAATGTTAACAATTTGTAGTGATATGAGCTTCATTTAATCATGAATTTATTGCTTAGAAAATGATCACCTCAAGTCGCTCTTGAAACAAAGTAAGTATTGTGTAATGCAATGTTAGCATACATAAAAAAGTGAATAATTATTAGTTTAATTCTTGATAAATACATGGTCTTGTGTTGCAGTAACCCCTCAAAATATTTTGCTACTGAATGGCAATAAAAATTGTATAATATACTGACATCAAAGTATTGAGAAAACAACTTTTGAGGTGTGAGGCTTTCATTATACTATAGTTTCTCAAACTTTTTTGGCTCAATGCCACCTTTTCAGAGTTTGGAAATAAAACAACTTGAAACTTAAATCAAAGCTATTTTAATGGAATAACAAATTAAATTGCATATAAACACTAGATTGATTACTATTAGTAATTAATATCAAACCAGTAGAATTAAAAGTAATCGCAAATAAGAAAGACAAGCTGGTGTTGCGCTACCAATTTCTTTATGCAAGGCTCCATTTTTGTCAGAAGCATTCTTAAATCTCTGGTCAACTATTTAGTCAGTTCCTCTTGTAGAACCATTACTGCACTAAAATTAACAAAACAGGATGATGGAAATACAGTCAAATATTTAAGTCGAATGTTCATGCAATACATACATGCCAACACTTTCGTTAAGATCAGTCACTTGATTTTTGACCAAACAGCTGTAACTTCAATTTTGTAATGTATAATTATTGTGCATCACTGTAATGAGCATGTATGATCAGGTGGATAAATTGCTTGCTTAAAACACTTAGCTGACACATTTTCTAACATTTTATTGCCCACTTTCTCCTTAATGCCCTATTTCCCCTTGGTCTAGCATTGCACCCTAAGAGTCCTTCAATGCCCACAGGGGGCAGTAGGTTCACTTTGAGAAACTATTATATATTGACTGCGTTTTTGATTTGATGATCTGTTAACGTACAAATTAAACTGCGGTAAAGCCTTTCAGTATAATGGGAAACACTAAAACTAGTTACACTTTCTCTAAAAAATATATATTTTATTTTAATGTAAGGCAATTTTTGCTCAGTTGTGAAATAATTCTTGATGAAAATGTAATCTGATTCTCTGCATTTCATTTGGAGTACTCACTTGAAATTTACAAATTTGTACCTCGATAGAAAAACCATTGATTTTGAGTTATGCCGTCAAGTTAATAAAAGTTTTAGAAGAAAGTAAATCTTGTCGAAATAATCAAATGTTAAAAGATATTTTTTGTAAAATAGATTGAAAATTTTAAAAATTATTAAAATTGACATTGGCTCTTTTTCCGCCAGGGTACAGAAATATTTAATCCAAAATATTTTATCAAATCTACAAGTATTAATCAATGTATTGTTTGATATAAAATTTGAGTGTTCGAGTTTTTTGTATATTTGCTGTCTGTAAATTTGGGTTGTATTGTTTTTTGAAAAAACTCATGTTCATATGGTTCTAACCCATTGAGAGTTCAAGCGTTTATCCAATCTGTAACCTAGTCTTCCCTTTCACGACTTCTAACCATTTTGGGCCAACCTGACTTAGAAACTTTCTTAGGATTCTTTCAACCAATGGTTGTAGTCATTTAATCATGATGTGTGTTGGGTGAAAAAGCAATACTACATTACTCAGAAATCTTGCTATGCTCAAGAGGTTAAATATCAGTCAATTCTGGTTGACAAGTTAAACTGGTTCATTATTTCATTTTAGTACTTGACATTTATAAATAATATTAAATCTAAAATGTTTTATCAAATCTACAAATATTCTTTATCGCATAGTTTTTTACAAAGTTTGAGTGTTCTAATTAAATAGGTCTTTAGTATATTTGCTGTAAATTTGGTTAATGCTTAACGTTGAAAAATCACTACTTGTAAAATATGGTTACTGTTGTGTATGTTCCTTTCATGACAAATTAGTACAACTAATTCATGTAGAGTATGTAATTCTGTTTTTGCAGGAATTTTTTTTAGCACAAATTTGATTTGATATGAATTTAAAATAAATGTTTCATTCTCTTTTTACGCAAGTCATTTTGAGCCAAATCAATTTCTAAGAAAAAAATTTTATTTGTGGCATAGTAGCATCAATTCTATATTACACACACTAATGAGGAACGCATTGTGAAGTTTCAGCTTGAACTGGAGTTGTTGACAGCCTCTTGCAGAGAATTATATAACGGTAATTCTCTGTAAGAGGTTTACCATTGGAGTTATATTTTGCTCAAGAGATCAATCACAGAAAAAAATTCATTACTAGAGGAAGAAGACAGTGTCCACGACATTTCCAGTGACACTCAAATGTATGTGCCGTTTATTGTCAGAAAGTGAAAATGAATAAAATCGTGTTTTAAGTAAAACAGATTTTTTTGTTCATGAATTTTTTTCATTTCAAATGCAAATTTAATTCAATACATTTTTATTAGATATTATAAAATAATCTTAAAACAATTATTTTCATATGATTTTTAAAATTATTTTTACTGATTGTAGATCGGAACCAATCTTTTGTTCCATAGATACAATGTCTTTTTTTTACTAATCTTTTAACTTGTATTCTTCTGGAATGTATCTATTGTGTGTAAAAACAGAATTGGGTGTATATGAATGCTCGCAATGTTTTAAGGATGCTAATTCTTTTGAAAGCCGTTGTTAATGGTTGGAAATCAATTCTCGTGTTTGTTTATTCTTATCAATTGGAATTGTTATGTTTTATGGGTATAATTGTGGCAATGTTTTTGTAAATCATAGTGTTATGTTGACAGTTGTATGTGTTAGAATACAAAACTTACTAATTGGAATTGGTAATTTTTGGATGTACCAGATACTCTTATATACATTGTTTAAATATCAGTTACGTTTGTTGCTTCATTGAAATTAATAAATTGAACTTGAATGCATTATAATTTGAGTTATCCTACCTTCATTTCAAGAGAAATTTGTCTTCTGAAAGATATTTCTGCTGTATTTCCCAATACATTACTGTTTTTCATAAATATTAATGTTTAACGAACAAGACTGATGTGCATGACTCATATCCAACAAGTTAAAACTTGATATGCAAGATATGAATTAAAATAATAAAAATCTGATTTAAATCAAATAAATCCAAATTTTAAATTAAAATAAATCCAAATTTTGAGATTTCTTTATACCTTGATTGTCTGAATGCTCATTCTCAAGTAAAATTACCGACTATCCGCTTTGTAAACTAGTAGTTTTACATCTAATCGGGGTAAAAATTCTTCAAAGTATCAAATCCGATTAAATTTTTCTTACTTTTTATGGGTCTAAAGTGGTAGATTCAAGACTACAAAATGGTACATTTAAGTAGCTTCTTTTCTTTAAAAACGAAATACTTTGTGTTCCTAAAACCGCTTCGCTATCTAGGTCCACATATGTGGACCTCAACTCTTTCGCCTTAAAATTGATATTTAAGAACTCACTTACACTAGACACGTGCGTGAACGGGTGGAAATCTGAGCTTCCATTGACACCAACGGATTAGTAGCATTAATAGGTAGTTCCTGTGTAGTGTATTATTCAAAAGCGATTTGGAAGAAATGGCTCGTAAAAGTAAATTTAATTTGTTTTTAATTATTTCTAAATCCTTGAGTAAATGTATTTTAGTTAATAATTGAGTTATTAAGTATGAGTTCTCAAGCAATATCTTATCATCTGAAACTTATTAAGCTTTCAGCATAATTGAGACCCTAGGTGTACTTAAAATGTTTAGTAGGGCGGGCCGAAAAAAAGGCATTGCATTCTAATAGTGCGGAAAAGTTGGTTCATGCAGCAAAACTAATGTGAAAAAAATTTCATCCCGATGTATTGATATCTTTTGCATCCCCAAGGGGTTCAAACCCTCCAAAAAGATAAAAAAATCAGACATTTTTTATAAAAGATAAAAATTTGGACATTTTTTATAAAAAATGAAAATGTTTACCATTAACGATCTAATAGTGCGCAAAAGTAAGATAAAAGATTCAATATCAACGGTAAAATTTTTTTTTCTTTTAGATCGGTACATATTTTCTGCCTTCCCAACGGGGGCCAAATAGGAGAATAAGAAAATCGAAACAAGCACATGATGACAGTTGCTACCAAATAGATATGCACAGAAACATATTCTGCGAAACGATATTATGGTTCACCAGAGTATCCTCCAATGAGAGCGAACGGTGGAATATGAAAATACAAAATACAGAATAATAAACATTCTGATGCATAACAGGGAAGGGAGGAAAATCATAGTTGCAAATAATATCTTAAAAGAGAACTATTTAATTTTTTTTTTTTCCAAATATTTAGAGTTGATTTCCCTAAAATTATCTGAACGTGGTTCAAGATTACGTGGGCCCACCCACCAGTATAGTGGTTAAGGTATTAGCCTCTAGATCGGAAGGTTCCTGGTTCGAATCCGGGTCCGGGCATGGATGTTTGTAAGCGTATGGTGTACCTTAAATCTGTCGGGGTCGAAAGTCCTCACGTTGGGTTGGTGTGGAAGTTTGGAGAGTGGAGTGTCTGCTCAGGTGTTCCCTCGTCTTCTGAGGTTCAAAATTACGTGGTGTTGTCCTCGTATCTTTCTCTTGGGGGATTGATCCCGCACCGTCGTTAATGATGTGTTGGTCTAATGCGACGTTAATTTAAAATTGCCAATTGGGGTTATGGGCTCAAAATGGGTTAACCCCAAAATGGGGTTATCGTGGCTCAGTGGGTGTGATACATAAGTAGGGTTAAATAATTAATTAACGTAGTTCTGGAGCATTACAACATACTATCCGGGATAGGTCCGAGAACAGCATTACGCGATTTGTGAAACCACAGTCAAACCACGTGGTGAATACCACAGATGGCGCCACACTCTCCAAACTTCCACACCATACCTGAATGCGCCAGCTCAGGTGTTGCTTCGTCATCTAAACCGGGCTACATTCATATACCAGAAAATATGATTTTCCAATCTGTGTCATGTTGGGTGGTGATTCGATTGGTTCCTTATAATTAGAATTTGCGCAGCAAACCTTTATCTCGAGTGTTGGTTTGCGAAGCCAAAATACATTCATTCATGATTCTCACCAAGACGTTTGCGAAAAGAGTGTTGGTTTTGAGAAGCAAACCAAATGAGCTTGCGTCGCAATCACCATGGGTTGCTCAGCGTTAGTGAGCTGGGAGTGAAGCCCCTTAGTAAAATAAAATAAAAATTAATTTTTGAAGATTTTTAGTGTGAAATTTTTTTTTCGTTGGGGGAAGGTATTGATATCCAATAAAAGGAGGGATTTTGGTCCGTGATATCATTTGATATTTTAGGGGGAGAAAGGTCTAAAAATCCCGAAAAATTCATATCGATATTTATGAATGGCCCTTGAAGGTAATAAGCTTTTTTGTGTCGCTGGCGCCTATGCCGTATATAGGGTACGGGCGCCCTTGGCAAAGGCAGGACCACAGAGGAGATATAAAATATAAGTGTGTACAAATACTTATATTACAAGTCTATGATTAGGACTTGGCACCCCCATGTCAAAATGTATTCGGGCAGAACTAGGTAATGGTAATGGTAATTTTAGTTAACGTCGTACTAGAGCAACACAACGGGCTATTGACGACGGTCCGGAATCAGTCCCTTAAGAGAAAGATTCGAGGACAACACCTCGTAATTTTGAACCACGGTCAGATGACGAAGGCAGAACTAGGACTAAAGATTTTTTTAAATTTTATTTCTAATGGCAAGAGAAAATGACAATATCTTACAAAACGATCACAAGAATACAAAACAGTAAGAGAATAAAGCAGTATATCATCAGCAAGGTTCTAGCACTCCAGTAGCGTTTCACCTCGGAGACCCCACACAGAGCTGCTGGACATCCTTGAATATGAGACCTGTCCATAATTTCATCCTTTTTGCAGAGTGGGCATTTAGGACTGTCATAAACGCCAATGCGGTTTAGGTGGTTTGCAAGGCAGTCATGCCCCACTGCAATCTCTAAATTCTGTGACCGCTCTTTCACGAGGTTTAATCGAAATTTTTTGGTCCAATAAATTTCCCCAGCTCTTCGAGGAAATACAAGAAGTGAGATTTGACTTCCATCTGAGTCTCATTTGATTTTTGATGTAGAGTTTTATGGAGTGGCGCGTCTGTCGTGTCTTCAAATTGGAGTGGGGTGGAATTAGGGTGCCAGCTCGATATGACCTCGTCATCTGACCGTTCAAAATCATGTGCTGCACTGGGATCTTTTTCTTCGTAGATTGATCCTGTACCCTCGCCAACAGCCTATTGTGTTGCTGCACTGTGACGTCAGTTGAACAACTACATAAATACCTGTTTAATGTTAAATAATAAAAAATGTTTTGTTGGAATAAATTATTTAAAAAATCCACCGAAATTCGTATTTCAAATTTTTTTTTTAAATCTGGCAATATCATGTTTTGTTTTGTTTTGTTTACGTTTACAAGTGTGTTAGCGAGACATGAAAAACCGTCTGGGTTCTGACCACCAAACTATTTATGTGTGGAAGCGAATGTAAAAACACTGCCCCAACAATCGCTCTTTCTTTTCATTTGATTGTCCGGTGGAGTGGTCGTTCACGGTAAGAAGGCGATTTGTCGCCAAATATGGAAACCTTCACCTTTTGCTGATCTTCTTCACATCTGCCGTTTTTGTTATGGCAACCCTATCTGCTGTTACGGAATTAGGCCGCCATCTTGATTTGGCGACAAAAATTAGTTGGCGACAAACGTCTTACCGTGAACGACCACTCCACCGATTGTCCTTGCATGATTTCATTGTTTCGTTTTATGCTGTTTCTTGAAAGGTCAAGACCCAAAGTTTTGCACTGCTGTATGCATGTTGGTGCATTTCCGGTGCATGTTGAGTGAGTGTGTTCCTTAAAAAGAGATGTCGATTCAGACTGATGTTTCCATCAGCCATAAAGAGGATTTGAAGGTCGCAACGAAAGAAAAGCCCTTTCAATGCCCTGGATGTGATAAATCCTTTGGTCAGATGAAGCACCTGAAGGTACACTGTTTCTCACACACCAATGAAAAACCTTTCCAATGCCATGTATGTGAAAAGTCCTTTGCCCAAAATAAGCATCTGAAGGTTCATTGCCTCATACATACGAAGGAGAAGCCTTTCCAGTGTGACCAGTGCAGCAAGTGTTTCGGCCAGATTGGGACTCTGAATCGCCACTTTCGGGTGCATACGAAAGACAAGCCGTACCAATGTGATGTTTGCCAATCCAGCTTTGGCTATAAGTGGGATTTGGCAACACACCATCTTGTTCACACCAAAGAAAAGCTCTTTCAGTGCGATGTCTGCGATAAAGGCTTTTACCGCAAAAATCACCTGAAGGAGCATTCACGCATCCA
Source organism: Metellina segmentata (assembly GCA_947359465.1). Taxonomy (NCBI): domain Eukaryota; kingdom Metazoa; phylum Arthropoda; class Arachnida; order Araneae; family Tetragnathidae; genus Metellina; species Metellina segmentata. Next base: position 30,800,581 of record OX375883.1, on the reverse strand, counting down.
CGCGAATGAGAAGCCCTTTCAGTGCGATGAATGTGATAAATGCTTCGGACACAAACGTACCCTGAAGCTGCACCGCCTCGTGCATACAAAAGAGATGCCTTTTAAATGTGATGTGTGCCAGAAGCATTTCGGGCGTCCAAACTTTCTGAAGGTACACTACCGCGTACATACAAACGAGAGGCCTTATCAGTGTGATTTTTGCCAGAAAGATTTTAGTCAAAAAAAGCATTTAAACCAGCATTATTTGGTGCATACTAAGGAGAAACCCTTTCAGTGTAATGTGTGCTATAAAAGTTTCAGCCAGAGTGGGTCTCTGAATCGCCATTACCTCATACATACGGAAGAGATTGCTTTGATACATATGTAACAAAAGTTTCATCTTGAGTAGGCCTCTGAATTGTTACTACCTCATGCAAACAAAAGGGATTGTTTAGATATGTATGCAACAGATGTTTCAGTCAGAGAGAATGAATTGCCAGTACCTTATACGGGTCATTCTTGTGAAATAAGAAAAATTGGCTTTTTAAAATTTTTTCAATCGAAGGTTTTTAAAACTTTATTTTTTTGGCCTAATAGTTTTCTACCATGTTCATTAAGTAAATTAAAAATATCAGCAATCTAAATTATTAACTTTTTGTTAAGGAAAAAAATATTTCAAAATATTGGAAGGCAGGACAATGACGAACATGCCAGGACAATGATGAAAATAGAAAAAAACATATAAATTTCTTGTTGAACATTTCATATGACCATGTATTTTTAATTCAGCTGATTAAGTACATAAATAAAATTACTAGGAACATGACACTTCAGGAAATTATGGATTCTTGAATATTTAAGTATTATTAGAAAGTAGGAACATTGTGGATAGCTATTACTGCAACTTTTATGCTTTTTTAACAGATTACTTGTTTTGCTGTGTGGTGTTAAATTACTGCAATCAATTCTGAGCTATTTTTGATCTGTAGTATTTCTTTTTGTATTTTTCCATTTGCCTTGTATATTTAAAAAAAATTTCTTCCAGTTTCTTTATACGAATATATGTCTCTGCTCTATCTCTTCTAACTTTTTTTTCTTAACATTATCATCTCTTGTTGTGTCTGGGTTTGAAGAACCTGAAAGTTGAATATCTATACCCCTTTCACTTGGTTTGGGTAGCCAATTCTATCGGATGACAATTTCTTGTTCAAGTGATAGAGTTTTGAATTTTCTTTCCTATTTTTATAATTCCCCTTTTCTGCCTCGAACTCATTTTAGCTATAGGCTTTACCACTCCTTTCTTCTTTTGGTTAACATATATTTCACATGCCTCTTCAATTTATCTTGTATCGAACGTTATGGAATTTTTTTTAATATGCTCCTGACGACGTTTCTCAGCTAACCTTTTCTTTAACAACCTTTCCTCATATGATTGTTTCTTTTTACCACTCATATCTGTCCATATATTGTTTACAACTTATAAAAAAGAGCATGTGATAAAGGATATTTAGTAATATCTAGACATTTTTAGGTGCAATGACAAAAACATTATGTTTTAAATAAAAGAAACAAATAAGTTTAAAAATTTCAAGCCCATTATAAGGTATTTTACTATTAAAAAAATTACAATGGAGAATAAATAATCAAAAGTTAATAGTTAAAAGTAAAGAATATATTTATCTTGTTAATAATTTAAATATTTATAAAATACTGAACATAAAACATCATTTTCCTGTCTTGACATCATTGACTTGGTATGTTAAAGGCAGGACAATGATGGCCAGGATAATGATGAAATAGGCTTGTTCAGGGCTTAATGGATGAACCCTTAAAAATTTCAGTTTCAATTTCACACACATTTAAGAAATATCTTTTATACACTTGATAATAAAAAAAATTTAAAATTTTCTACAAACATTTAATTTTTATCAAAGCCAGGAAAATGATCTTCAATTTACATAAACCTTGAACTCTGAACTTGTATGTGCTGACCAAAAAAAAAGTTGATAACTTTTCAAAATGGCAGTTATTTATTTAAATAACCTCAACCCCAGGTTACTTGAAAAGTATTCTTTTAACTCAGTGCTGTCATCTATTAATTGCCCACATAATGATATCTGAGATGCCAGGAAAATGATGATATTACTTGGGACAATAGTTATTGAAGTTACTTTTGGAAATTTTTGCAATATTATTTCCATTATTGTAACTAATAACCTTTCAAATGTATAAAGAAGCAGAATAAATTATTTACAAGAATATATAAATAAGTATTAAAACCCTAATGAATGAAGAAATTGTAAAATTTCACTCAGGGACATGCCAGGACAATGATATTTGATATTTTAAAGTTTTAAAAATGTATAAAATAAAAAAATATGTCATTAATTTTCTAGTTCTGTATATTATAAAAGTGATCCTAAACTATTCTTGAAAGTTGACAAAATCTTCAGAGTGATAGAATTCTATAAATTTTGAAGGGACATGAATTTTGCCTATTTTGCAAGAATGACCCATACAGTACAAAGTCCCAAATATGGAATTGTCCCAAATCCTGATGTTTTGCTAACCGGAGTTAAAACTAGACTTAATTGATGCAACAACGCAAAATAACAGACATGTTCAGAGTAAATACCACATAGAAAAAATTAGATTTGTGGGAAAAATTTTTTCCATCGTATTAAAAAGGTTTTTTTCTTTTAAAAAAATTATTACTATTTATATATGTGCTATTTAACTATTGCAAATGCAAAATTTGCCTATAAAAATATTAGATTCTGTTTTTTTTAACAAAAAATTCAAATTACACGGAATGTCCGCAGGTTTCTGGATTTTAGACTTTAGTACTGTACATACAAAAACTTTGGTTATGTTTTATAGTGTGCAGACCTTATTTGGCTGTTATGCTTAACAGAAGACAGACATCAAGTAATGGACATACACACAAGGAGTTATTTACTAACACAGAAGAGAGAAATGCACCAGGGAGGAATTTTCCTGTGATGCCTACAAATCGCAGGTTTCTAGCAATGTGGGGCTAGCCATGACGCCTCCTTTGTACGAAAAAGATTGCTTAAAAAAATGCAACAATATTTTCAACCTGACGGGGACGTCTACCTCACACATACAAAAGTGATTGTTTAGATTTGCATGCAGCAGATGTTTTGACAAGACAGGGTCTGAATTTCCAGGACCTTATACGAGGTCTGTCTAAAAAGTATCCGACCTTTGGCCGGAAAAAATATATTTCTTACATGTCCTGATTAGGACCCTAATCCCCTTTAACGTAGGACCCTTGTGCCTCCACACACTTAGTCCACTGTTCCTTCTACTGCTGAAAACACTTTTGGAAGGCTTCTTTTGGAATGGTGTTCTACTCCGCTGTTGCGTTTTGCATTATCTCTTCACTACTCTCAAAGCAGGATTATTTCAATGCCGTCTTCAATTTTGGAAACCAGAAGTCGCAAGGAGCCATGTCTGGTGAGTAGGGAGGTTGGCGAACGACTGGAATTCCATGTTTCGCCAAGAAGTCTTAATCAGGTGCGATGGAGCATTGTCATGATGCAACTACCAGTTTTTTGCCATCCAGAGGTCTTTTTTGGCAAACTGCTTGATAGAGTCAGCGGAGAACTTCTTGACTCTTTAGTCACTCTTTGTCCTTCCAGTGCGTATTCAGGACACAAAATTCCACAGATATCAAAGAATACTGTTAGCATCACCTTGATTTTTTCAGTCTTGGGGACCTGGGACCCCCATAGCATCGTCTCCAAACATTTGCTGAATCTTAGAAATTGTTTCGCTTTGAGAATCACCAAGCTTTTGACAAAATTTGATGCAGTACCTTTGCTTAACTCTTTCAGTCATCTTGAGAGAAATCAAAATCCGATGAACACTTATAACTGTACCTCAATCGGCAGCAACAACTGGAACACGGAAAAAAAATTCAAGCATGCGAATTATGTTTTCTTCTTTCACTCTGCACAATGGCACTGCTTTAGCTTCACTACTGTGCGCTTGAAAATTCAAGGTCAGATACATTTTAGACAGCCCTTGTATATACAGCGTTAGAAAATACGAATTAAAGTCACTGGTCCCATGGATCAGTGTATACAAGAATATACTGGTCGGCTCCTCAAATAATAAATTAATTTAGTTAATAACATGTTAATTCAGGGCACATTTTTTACTTGGCAAATAAAAATTCTGTCAAACTGTAGATAATTTTTTATTACAAAAAAAGTTATGAATATGGACTTTGTGTTTCAATGAAGGAGTTAGAACTGTGTTATTAATTTTATAAAATCGGTTTTGTAACACGCAGGTTAAAACTTGCAATAAAATTGCCAAAATGTGTAAAATGTAGAATACCCTACATTGTTGAGAGTAAAAAAATCTGGGCAAGAGCATTCTAGGCTGAAATTTTAGGCCTTGCCTAGTTAATAAAATTGTTTTTTGACACCTGTAACAATCAATTACTAAAACACATAATTCCCTTTATATGCGAGTCGGTATCGTTATGGTAGAGGTTGATCACTTTACCAATATGGCTGAGATAAAGGTGAAAATTAATGGTCGCCACATGGCAACTGAATGTTTGAAAGTGGAGACTGAAACATTTTGCTACCGTCGACACTCTTTCTTAAAAACATTTGTTTATATGGTGGAATCTCAGATTTTGCATTTTTTTTTGTGTAGACCGTAAAGAATATTACAAAAAATAAAGACACAGGAACATTAACATAAAAAATAATATTTGGAAACGCAGGCGGTTTGAGTGGATAAATGCAAGCAATCTAGGGAAAGAAGGCTGAAGATAAGTACTTTCCTGTACACATGAACTGGAGTATTTCCGTAGTGCTGGCATTTCACGGGATGAGAATATTTATTTTTGATATTTATGTAGTGCATGTTTTCTACAAAACATGTAAATGCTTGTAAGTGGCCTCTGGCCACTTATGAAATTTCTTTAACTGTCCACTTACCAAATTTCTTTGTTTTCCCCTTTTGGCTGGGAAAAGATCTATTGTATGTATTATTTCTGTTTTTCTCAACTAATACAAGGCTTATAGCAAGGAATAAGGTATTAGTGGATAGGATGTTTTACCGATTTCTGATATAGCATACTCAGTGTACGTTAAAACACATGGTTTGTTTAAAAGGAGTTAATTTCAGTGTAAATGAATTGAAAAGAAATTACTGAATAGCTATTGAGCGTAATTGCAATAGAAGTTAGAAACTCGGTTCGTTTTAGTAGTATGTTGGAAAATCAAATTGAGTTCTTCTTATTGAGAATTAAAATTGTAATACTTTTATGTTTTAACTTGTTTTTAGTTTCTTTACAAAATATAAATATTTTATGATTAGTTGTGGCAGATTATATACAGTGATATAATCCTGATTATATTCAATATTTGATACTAAATTCAGGATGTTTGTTCTTTTTCATTTGTATTGTATTACTGTTATTTTTTGTGCTTTTATCCCACTATTACACTACTGTTAGAAGATTGCAAGAATAATCTGAAATAAAAGAATTTTATTTCACCTATTACTTATAGTGGTTTAAATAAACAAATTTATAGAGCAATAAAACAAAAATAATGCCGAAAATCAATATCTTGTGCATCTGCCACGCTCAACACTAAGAGCCTGTACACGTTGGGGCATCGAATTGTACAGATTCTTTAAATGTCTAGCTGAGGAATTGCATTCCAGATGGCCTCTATCTGATGCCAAAGATATCTGCCGTAAAAGTTCAGGTCTGTAGCGTCTGACGAGTACGTGTCCATCGTTATAGTCCAGATTGTAGCGGGACTGAGAAGACGACTTGTTGCCAATCGGCACGCCATTGCATTGGCTGTGTTGGTGAGCCCAAGGTAGCTGGAGGCATCGGTGGAGGAATCCTGCGCAGAGGAAACCTTGCATGTAGCCCATAACGCAGTAGTCCTCGACGAACCGTGGGAGCAGATAATGACGCACTTGTAGACGTGATCCAATGTTGTGGCAATGCACATGAGTCCGTCTCCGCCATGCGGATGAGGTGTCTGTCTTCCCGTGGTGACGTCATATTGCGTGACCCACTGCTAGGGTTTCGACTTGCCTGGTTCTCCATGGTCCATCTTTTCCACACACGCATCACTGTTGTGGTATTATGCCTCGTGTGAGTGGTGATTTCACTATACGAAAGTCCACCCTCACAAAGGCCGATCATACGTCCTCGTTCGAGCTTCGTTAGTTGCTCGATTGCCACTCTGCGTTTTTGGCGAAGCATATTGACTTCTAATGAATCTTTTATATAGCTGTCAAACGACAATACACACGTTTCAACGCTCCTCTACAGTACTTTTTCCTTTTTGCTACTTTTTATACACTCACTTGGAAGTTTAGAGGGTGTTTCTCGGTCCACATAAGCCGGATTGCTTTGTAATTATAATCATTTGGATATCCTAACCCGTTATGTATTTTCTGCTAGTTTCGTGTAATTTGCATGATTTTTTCATGGCGTTGCAATTTTCACTAACACTAGTTTATTAATGTCTATAATTTTAGTTTGCATGCATGTCACATAATTGTTTGCATGTGCAAAATCATATCTCGGCTCATGAAGAATTATAAACTGTTTTCTTTTTTTAATTATATTTGTTTCATGTGGTAACATTAAAATAAATATATTAAGAATTTTTTGATTAGCTTACGTCCTGGGTCAAAAAAGAGAGACTTAATGTGGCCACTAATAAGTCGAGTAAGGGTAGTCTGCATTGCTCTATCTCCATCAACGTCCAGGGCAGCCCCTGGATGGTCTGCATAGTACCAGTCATGTGATAGAGGTGCTTTCCAGTCGTTGTTGAGAGCAATTTCTCTTATGGTGGCTAGCTCTTGGTATGTGAGGACGCCCGAGACGTCGCCATTGGTACTTGTTCCCTCCTTTGTCAGGCTGTCAGCAATTTCGTTTCCGTACAGGTCAACATGAGCAGGTACCCACTGTATATGGATCTCATTCCTGAAAGATAGGGACTTAAGTTTATGTATAATGTCAATGCTTGTCTGGTCGAAAATTCTCCTCCAATCTCTCAAGTGTTGGACAGCACTGCGACTGTCTGAGAAAATTCAAATGTCTCGCTTAAGGTTGAGTGTAAGGAGATACTTCAGATCTTCATTAATAGCAATGAGCTCTGTCCTAAATACAGAGCAGAAATCTGGATTCCTTTTCTTAAGTCTGACCGAGCTATTGGGCAATTTGATGAGAACACCACTACCCGTGGTACCTCTTTCACTTTTGCTTCCGTCTGTATATGTCTTAATGACCCCTTCATGGGTGGTATTAATGACTTCTAGTGCCAGCTGTTTTAGCAAGTCTGGTGGTTGAGATTTCTTATTTGTTGGTGCCGACAATTGATCATGGAAGGAAACATTCGGCAATTCCTCTAAAGGAGTCATGCAAGGCTTTAGAAAGAAAATGTTAATTGGTCCTTATTAAACCAAGAGATAGACCACTTTTATTTACCCCAAATTTACCATTCTTTGTTATGTGTTTCAGAATACTCATAACTTACAATCTTCAGATAGGCCTTTCTTAAGGTTGGCGAGTGGTAGGGGCCGAGTAATGACGTCATCAATATGGCTGCCGCGCAAACGTGTCTTACTTAACTTAAACGAACCTAGCTCCTCAATGAAGCGCCGTAGAGCATTGTTCTTTATTTTAATTGCTCGTAATGAAATAACCATTTTTTTATGTATAACAATATTGTTCGTAAGTGTAATAGTTTTCCTGATATTTAACCCGAAACGTACATTTTACGAGGTTTTTTTTGTTTCATAATAAATGTTTAAAGCCCAACAACTCTTAAAACGTTAAGAAAATAAAAAAAGAGGTAACATTTAAAATGTTTGCTAAGATTGCGGGGATTTAAAAAAAGCCATTAACATGGCTCTGGATGCACCCTAAGAGTCCTTCAATGCCCACAGGGGGCAGTAGGTTCACTTTGAGAAACTATTATATATTGACTGCGTTTTTGATTTGATGATCTGTTAACGTTCAAATTAAACTGCGGTAAAGCCTTTCAGTATAATGGGAAACACTAAAACTAGTTACACTTTCTCTAAAAAATATATATTTTATTTTAATGTAAGACAATTTTTGCTCAGTTGTGAAATAATTCTAGATGAAAATGTAATCTGATTCTCTGCATTTCATTTGCAGTACTCACTTGAAATTTACAAATTTGTACCTCGATAGAAAAACCATTGATTTTGAGTTATGCCGTCAAGTTAATAAAAGTTTTAGAAGAAAGTAAATCTTGTCGAAATAATCAAATGTTAAAAGATATTTTTTGTAAAATAGATTGAAAATTTTAAAAATTATTAAAATCGACATTGGCTCTTTTTCCGCCAGGGTACAGAAATATTTAATCCAAAATATTTTATCAAATCTACAAGTATTAATCAATGTATTGTTTGATATAAAATTTGAGTGTTCGAGTTTTTTGTATATTTGCTGTCTGTAAATTTGGGTTGTATTGTTTTTTGAAAAAACTCATGTTCATATGGTTCTAACCCATTGAGAGTTCAAGCGTGTATCCAATCTGTAACCTAGTCTTCCCTTTCACGACTTCTAACCATTTTGGGCCAACCTGACTTAGAAACTTTCTTAGGATTCTTTCAACCAATGGTTGTAGTCATTTAATCATGATGTGTGTTGGGTGAAAAAGCAATACTACATTACTCAGAAATTTTGCTATGCTCAAGAGGTTAAATATCAGTCAATTCTGGTTGACAAGTTAAACTGGTTCATTATTTCATTTTAGTACTTGACATTTATAAATAATATTAAATCTAAAATGTTTTATCAAATCTACAAATATTCTTTATCGCATAGTTTTTTACAAAGTTTGAGTGTTCTAATTAAATAGGTCTTTTGTATATTTGCTGTAAATTTGGTTAATGCTTAACGTTGAAAAATCACTACTTGTAAAATATGGTTACTGTTGTGTATGTTCCTTTCATGACAAATTAGTACAACTAATTCATGTAGAGTATGTAATTCTGTTTTTGCAGGAATTTTTTTAGCACAAATTTGATTTAATAGGAATTTAAAATAAATGTTTCATTCTCTTTTTACGCAAGTCATTTTGAGCCAAGTCAATTTCTAAGAAAAAAATTTTATTTGTATCATAGTAGCATCAATTCTATATTACACACACTAATGAGGAACGCATTGTGAAGTTTCAGCTTGAACTGGAGTTGTTGACAGCCTCTTGCAGAGAATTATATAACGGTAATTCTCTGTAAGAGGTTTACCATTGGAGTTATATTTTGCTCAAGACATCAATCACAGAAAAAAATTCATTACTAGAGGAAGAAGACAGTGTCCACGACATTTCCAGTGACACTCAAATGTATGTGCCGTTTATTGTCAGAAAGTGAAAATGAATAAAATCGTGTTTTAAGTAAAACAGATTTTTTTGTTCATGAATTTTTTTCATTTCAAATGCAAATTTAATTCAATACATTTTCATTAGATATTATAAAATAATCTTAAAACAATTATTTTCATATGATTTTTAAAATTATTTTTACTGATTGTAGATCGGAACCAATCTTTTGTTCCATAGATACAATGTCTTTTTTTTACTAATATTTTAACTTGTATTCTTCTGGAATGTATCTATTGTGTGTAAAAACAGAATTGGGTGTATATGAATGCTCGCAATGTTTTAAGGATGCTAATTCTTTTGAAAGCCGTTGTTAATGGTTGGAAATCAATTCTCGTGTTTGTTTATTCTTATCAATTGGAATTGTTATGTTTTATGGGTATAATTGTGGCAATGTGTTTGTAAATCATAGTGTTATGTTGACAGTTGTATGTGTTAGAATACAAAACTTACTAATTGGAATTGGTAATTTTTGGATGTACCAGATACTCTTATATACATTGTTTAAATATCAGTTACGTTTGTTGCTTCATTGAAATTAATAAATTGAACTTGAATGCATTATAATTTGAGTTATCCTACCTTCATTTCAAGAGAAATTTCTCTTCTGAAAGATATTTCTGCTGTATTTCCCAATACATTACTGTTTTTCATAAATATTAATGTTTAACGAACAAGACTGATGTGCATGACTCATATCCAACAAGTTAAAACTTGATATGCAAGGAATGAATTAAAATAATAAAAATCTGATTTAAATCAAATAAATCCAAATTTTAAATTAAAATAAATCCAAATTTTGAGATTTCTTTATACCTTGATTGTCTGAATGCTCATTCTCAAGTAAAATTACCGACTATCCGCTTTGTAAACTAGTAGTTTTACATCTAATCGGGGTAAAAATTCTTCAAAGTATCAAATCCGATTAAATTTTTCTTACTTTTTATGGGTCTAAAGTGGTAGATTCAAGACTACAAAATGGTACATTTAAGTAGCTTCTTTTCTATAAAAACGAAATACTTTGTGTTCCTAAAACCGCTTCGCTATCTAGGTCCACATACGTGGACCTCAACTCTTTCGCCTTAAAATTGATATTTAAGAACTCACTTACACTAGACACGTGCGTGAACGGGTGGAAATCTGAGCTTCGGATTGACACCAACGGATTAGTAGCATTAATAGGTAGTTCCTGTGTAGTGTATTATTCAAAAGCGATTTGGAAGAAATGGCTCGTAAAAGTAAATTTAATTTGTTTTTAATTATTTCTAAATCCTTGAGTAAATGTGTTTTAGTTGATAATTTTAGTTAATAATTGAGTTATTAAGTATGAGTTCTCAAGCAATATCTTATCATCTGAAACTTATTAAGCTTTCAGCATAATTGAGACCCTAGGTGTACTTAAAATGTTTAGTAGGGCGGGCCGAAAAAAAGGCATTGCATTCTAATAGTGCGGAAAAGTTGGTTCATGCAGCAAAACTAATGTGAAAAAAATTTCATCCCGATATATTGATAACTTTTGCATCCCCAAGGGGTTCAAACCCTCCAAAAAGATTTTAAAAAATCAGACATTTTTTATAAAAGATAAAAATTTGGACATTTTTTATAAAAAATAAAAATGTTTACCATTAACGATCTAATAGTGCGCAAAAGTAAGATAAAAGATTCAATATCAACGGTAAATTTTTTTTTTTTTTTAGATCGGTACATATCTTCTGCCTTCCCAACGGGGGCCAAATAGGAGAATAAGAAAATCGAAACAAGCACATGATGACATTTGTTACTAAATAGATATGCACAGAAACATATTCTGCGAAACGATATTATGGTTCACCAGAGTATCCTCCAATGAGAGCGAACGGTGGAATATGAAAATACAAAATACAGAATAATAAACATTCTGATGCATAACAGGGAAGGGAGGAAAATCATAGTTGCAAATAATATCTTAAAAGAGAACTATTTAATTTTTTTTTTTTTTAATATTTAGAGTTGATTTCCCTAAAATTATCTGAACGTGGTTCAAGATTACGTGGGCCCACCCACCAGTATAGTGGTTAAGGTATTAGCCTCTAGATCGGAAGGTTCCTGGTTCGAATCCGGGTCCGGGCATGGATGTTTGTAAGCGTATGGTGTACCTTAAATCTGTCGGGGTCGAAAGTCCTCACGTTGGGTTGGTGTGGAAGTTTGGAGAGTGGAGTGTCTGCTCAGGTGTTCCCTGGTCTTCTGAGGTTCAAAATTACGTGGTGTTGTCCTCGTATCTTTCTCTTGGGGGATTGATCCCGCACCGTCGTTAATGATGTGTTGGTCTAATGCGACGTTAATTTAAAATTGCCAATTGGGGTTATGGGCTCAAAATGGGTTAACCCCAAAATGGGGTTACCGTGGCTCAGTGGGTGTGATACATAAGTAGGGTTAAATAATTAATTAACGTAGTTCTGGAGCAATACAACATACTATCCGGGATAGAGCCGAGAACAGCATTACGCGATTTGTGAAACCACAGTCAAACCACGTGGTGAATACCACAGATGGCGCCACACTCTACAAACTTCCACACCATACCAGAATGCGCCAGCTCAGGTGTTGCTTCGTCATCTAAACCGGGCTACATTCAAATACCAAAAAATATGATTTTCCAATCTGTGTCATGTTGGGTGGTGATTCGATTGGTTCCTTATAATTAGAATTTGCGCAGCAAACCTTTATCTCGAGTGTTGGTTTGCGAAGCCAAAATACATTCATTCATGATTCTCACCAAGACGTTTGCGAAAAGAGTGTTGGTTTTGAGAAGCAAACCAAATGAGCTTGCGTCGCAATCACCATGGGTTGCTCAGCGTTAGTGAGCAGGGAGTGAAGCCCCTTAGTAAAATAAAATAAAAATTAATTTTTGAAGATTTTTAGTGTGAAATTTTTCGTTGGGGGAAGGTATTGATATCCAATAAAAGGAGGGATTTTGGTCCGTGATATCATTTGATATTTTAGGGGGAGAAAGGTCTAAAAATCCCGAAAAATTCATATCGATATTTATGAATGACCCTTGAAGGTAATAAGCTTTTTTGTGTCGCTGGCGCCTATGCCGTATATAGGGTACGGGCGCCCTTGGCAAAGGCAGGACCACAGAGGAGATATAAAATATAAGTGTGTACAAATACTTATATTACAAGTCTATGATTAGGACTGGGCACCCCCATGTCAAAATGTATTCGGGCAGAACTAGGACTAAAGATTTTTTTAAATTTTATTTCTAATGGCAAGAGAAAATGACAATATCTTTCAAAACGATCACAAGATTACAAAACAGTAAGAGAATAAAGCAGTATATCATCAGCAAGGTTCTAGCACTCCAGTAGCGTTTCACCTCGGAGACCCCACACAGAGCTGCTGGACATCTTGAATTTGAGACCTGTCCATAATTTCATCCTTTTTGCAGAGTGGGCATTTAGGACTGTCATAAACGCCAATGCGGTTTAGGTGGTTTGCAAGGCAGTCATGCCCCACTGCAATCTCTAAATTCTGCGACCGCTCTTTCACGAGGTTTAATCGAAATTTTTTGGTCCAATAAATTTCTTCAGCTCTTCGAGGAAATACAAGAAGTGAGATTTGACTTCCATCTGAGTCTCATTTGATTTTTGATGTAGAGTTTTATGGAGTGGCGCGTCTGTCGTGTCTTCAAATTGGAGTGGGGTGGAATTAGGGTGCCAGCTCGATATGACCTCGTCATCTGACCGTTCAAAATCATGTGCTGCACTGGGATCTTTTTCTTCGTAGATTGATCCTGTACCCTCGCCAACAGCCTATTGTGTTGCTGCACTGTGACGTCAGTTGAACAACTACATAAATACCTGTTTAATGTTAAATAATAAAAAATGTTTTGTTGGAATAAATTATTTAAAAAATCCACCGAAATTCGTATTTCAAATTTTTTTTAAAATCTGGCAATAACATGTTTTGTTTTGTTTACGTTTACAAGTGTGTTAGCGAGACATGAAAAACCGTCTGGGTTCTGACCACCAAACTATTTATGTGTGGAAGCGCATGTAAAAACACTACCCCAACAATCGCTCTTTCTTTTCATTTGATTGTCCTTGCATGATTTCATTGTTTCGTTTTATGCTGTTTCTTGAAAGGTCAAGACCCAAAGTTTTGCACTGCTGTATGCATAATGATTTCCGGTGCATGTTGAGTGAGTGTGTTCCTTAAAAAGAGATGTCGATTCAGACTGATGTTTCCATCAGCCATAAAGAGGATTTGAAGGTCGCAACGAAAGAAAAGCCCTTTCAATGCCCTGTATGTGATAAATCCTTTGGTCAGATGAAGCACCTGAAGGTACACTGTTTCTCACACACCAATGAAAAACCTTTCCAATGCCATGTATGTGAAAAGTCCTTTGCCCAAAATAAGCATCTGAAGGTTCATTGCCTCGTACATACGAAGGAGAAGCCTTTCCAGTGTGACCAGTGCAGCAAGTGTTTCGGCCAGATTGGGACTCTGAATCGCCACTTTCGGGTGCATACGAAAGACAAGCCGTACCAATGTGATGTTTGCCAATCCAGCTTTGGCTATAAGTGGGATTTGGCAACACACCATCTTGTTCACACCAAAGAAAAGCTCTTTCAGTGCGATGTCTGCGATAAAGGCTTTTACCGCAAAAATCACCTGAAGGAGCATTCACGCATCCACGCGAATGAGAAGCCCTTTCAGTGCGATGAGTGTGATAAATGCTTCGGACACAAACGTACCCTGAAGCTGCACCGCCTCGTGCATACAAAAGAGATGCCTTTTAAATGTGATGTGTGCCAGAAGCGTTTCGGGCGTCCAAACTTTCTGAAGGTACACTACCGCGTACATACAAACGAGAGGCCTTATCAGTGTGATTTTTGCCAGAAAGATTTTAGTCATAAAAAGCATTTAAACCAGCATTATTTGGTGCATACTAAGGAGAAACCCTTTCAGTGTAATGTGTGCTATAAAAGTTTCAGCCAGAGTGGGTCTCTGAATCGCCATTACCTCATACATACGGAAGAGATTGCTTTGATACATATGTAACAAAAGTTTCATCTTGAGTAGGCCTCTGAATTGTTACTACCTCATGCAAACAAAAGGGATTGTTTAGATATGTATGCAACAGATGTTTCAGTCAGAGAGAATGAATTGCCAGTACCTTATACAGTACAAAGTCCCAAATATGGAATTGTCCCAAATCCTGATGTTTTGCAAACCGGAGTTAAACCTAGACTTAATTGATGCAACAACGCAAAATAACAGACATGTTCAGAGTAAATACCACATAGAAAAATTTTGATTTGTGGGAAAAAATTTTTCCATCGTATTAAAAAGGTTTTTTTCTTTTAAAAAAATTATTACTATTTATATATGTGCTATTTAACTATTGCAAATGCAAAATTTGCCTATAAAAATATTAGATTCTGTTTTTTTTAACAAAAAATTCAAATTACCCGGAATGTCCGCAGGTTTCTGGATTTTAGACTTTAGTACTGTACATACAAAAACTTTGGTTATGTTTTATAGTGTGCACACCTTATTTGGCTGTTATGCTTAACAGAAGACAGACATCAAGTAATGGACATACACACAAGGAGTTATTTACTAACACAGAAGAGAGAAATGCACCAGGGAGGAATTTTCCTGTGATGCCTACAACTCGCAGGTTTCTAGCAATGTGGGGCTAGCCATGACGCCTCCTTTGTACGAAAAAGATTGCTTAAAAAAATGCAACAATATTTTCAACCTGACGGGGACGTCTACCTCACACATACGAAAGTGATTGTTTAGATTTGTATGCAGCAGATGTTTTGACAAGACAGGGTCTGAATTTCCAGGACCTTATACGAGGTCTGTCTAAAAAGTATCCGACCTTTGGCCGGAAAAAATATATTTCTTACATGTCCTGATTAGGACCCTAATCCCCTTTAACGTAGGACCCTTGTGCCTCCACACACTTAGTCCACTGTTCCTTCTACTGCTGAAAACACTTTTGGAAGGCTTCTTTTGGAATGGTGTTCTACTCCGCTGTTGCTTTTTGCATTATCTCTTCACTACTCTCAAATCAGGATTATTTCAATGCCGTCTTCAATTTTGGAAACCAGAAGTCGCAAGGAACCATGTCTGGTGAGTAGGGAGGTTGGCGAACGACTGGAATTCCATGTTTCGCCAAGAAGTCTTAATCAGGTGCGATGGAGCATTGTCATGATGCAACTACCAGTTTTTTGCCATTCAGAGGTCTTTTTTGGCAAACTGCTTGATAGAGTCAGCGGAGAACTTCTTGACTCTTTAGTCACTCTTTGTCCTTGCAGTGCATATTCAGGACACAAAATTCCACAGATATCAAAGAATACTGTTAGCATCACCTTGATTTTTTCAGTCTTGGGGACCTGGGACCCCCATAGCATCGTCTCCAAACATTTGCTGAATCTTAGAAATTGTTTCGCTTTGAGAATCACCAAGCTTTTGACAAAATTTGATGCAGTACCTTTGCTTAACTCTTTCAGTCATCTTGAGAGAAATCAAAATCCGATGAACACTTATAACTGTACCTCAATCGGCAGCAACAACTGGAACACGGAAAAAAAATTCAAGCATGCGAATTATGTTTTCTTCTTTCACTCTGCACAATGGCACTGCTTTAGCTTCACTACTGTGCGCTTGAAAATTCAAGGTCAGATACATTTTAGACAGCCCTTGTATATACAGCGTTAGAAAATACAAATTAAAGTCACTGGTCCCATGGATCAGTGTATACAAGAATATACTGGTCGGCTCCTTAAATAATAAATTAATTTAGTTAATAACATGTTAATTCAGGGCAAATTTTTTACTTGGCAAATAAAAATTCTGTCAAACTGTAGATAATTTTTTATTAAAAAAAAAGTTATGAATATGGACTTTGTGTTTCAATGAAGGAGTTAGAACTGTGTTATTAATTTTATAAAATCGGTTTTGTAACACGCAGGTTAAAACTTGCAATAAAATTGCCAAAATGTGTAAAATGTAGAATACCCTACATTGTTGAGAGTAAAAAAATCTGGGCAAGAGCATTCTAGGCTGAAATTTTGGGCCTTGCCTAGTTAATAAAATTGTTTTTTGACACCTGTAACAATCAATTACTAAAACACATAATTCCCTTTATATGTGAGTCGGTAACGTTATGGTAGAGTTTGATCACTTTACCAATATGGCTGAGATAAAGGTGAAAATTAATGGTCGCCACATGGCAACTGAATGTTTGAAAGTGGAGACTGAAACATTTTGCTACCGTCGACACTCTTTCTTAAAAACATTTGTTTATATGGTGGAATCTCAGATTTTGCATTTTTTTTGTGTAGACCGTAAAGAATATTACAAAAAATAAAGACACAGGAACATTAACATAAAAAATAATATTTGGAATTTAGGGGGGGAAACGCAGACGGTTTGAGTGGATAAATGCAAGCAATCTAGGGAAAGAAGGCTGAAGATAAGTACTTTCCTGTACACATGAACTGGAGTATTTCCGTAGTGCTGGCATTTCACGGGATGAGAATATCTATTTTTGATATTTATGTAGTGCATGTTTTCTACAAAACATGTAAATGCTTGTAAGTGGCCTCTGGCCACTTATGAATTTTCTTTAACTGGCCACTTACCAAATTTCTTTGTTTTCCCCGTTTGGCTGGGAAAAGATCTATTGTATGTATTATTTCTGTTTTTCTCAACTAATACAAGGCTTATAGCAAGGAATAAGGTATTAGTGGATAGGATGTTTTACCGATTTCTGATATAGCATACTCAGTGTACGTTAAAACACATGGTTTGTTTAAAAGGAGTTAATTTCAGTGTAAATGGATTGAAAAGAAATTACTGAATAGCTATTGAGCGTAATTGCAATAGAAGTTACAAACTCGGTTCGTTTTAGTAGTATGTTGGAAAATTAAATTGAGTTCTTCTTATTGAGAATTAAAATTATAATACTTTTATGTTTTAACTTGTTTTTAGTTTCTTTACAAAATATAAATATTTTATGATTAGTTGTGGCAGATTATATACAGTGATATAATCCTGATTATATTCAATATTTGATACTAAATTCAGGATGTTTGTTCTTTTTCATTTGTATTGTATTACTGTTATTTTTTGTGCTTTTATCCCACTATTACACTACTGTTAGAAGATTGCAAGAATAATCTGAAATAAAAGAATTTTATTTCACCTATTACTTATAGTGGTTTAAATAAACAAATTTATAGAGCAATAAAACAAAAATAATGCCGAAAATCAATATCTTGTGCATCTGCCACGCTCAACACTAAGAACCTGTACACGTGGGGCATCGAATTGTACAGATTCTTTAAATGTCTAGCTGAGGAATTGCATTCCAGATGGCCTCTATCTGATGCCAAAGATATCTGCCGTAAAAGTTCAGGTCTGTAGCGTCTGACGAGTACGTGTCCATCGTTATAGTCCAGATTGTAGACAAGCGGATGGAGAGAGAACGATCAGCAATGTTAAAAACTTAGAAAATTTCAGCGGTTCTCGTGAAGCACCTGGAATGATTAGTCGATAATGAGAGAACGATCACAGAGAACGATCATACGTGTTAAATTGGTTATTTTCTTTAAAATAGCTGTTCTTTTTGTGGAAATGGTTTTCTGTACAAAATAACATCCTTATTCACATGTAAACAAACAATACAATCGCATTCATGATCATTCTGTCTATTTTCCTTTCCATTTGGTAACAAGCATTGTAGATTATCTTGAAACTTTTAAAAAAGAGTGATTTCTTTGCAAATTTTCGAGAATTTAAAAACTATATTGTTTTTGCTGTAAAACATTGCAGATTATCTTGGAACTTCTAAAAAAAGTTTGATACATTTGCCAAATTTTCTGAACGCTCTCGTGATAATTTCGAGAATTGAAACACCAATTTGTTTTTACTGTGATGAATCTCGCATCTTTTAATACCTAAGCATATAGAAATACAGGGTTTTATGTTTAAATTGAGAATTTTTTTCGTTTTGTTTTACTTGTACCGATTGTTCTCAACTTTTTTCCCTGAACTCTTATTTGAAACTAAGTTTGAGTTCATTTTCGGCGCTTTCTCTCGCTCAATTTTTACCAGAACTTTAACTTAAAAACAAAACTTGAGTTTATTTTAGTGCGTATTTTTTGAAAATAAAATTTTTATCGGTGATTAATATAAAATGTCAATGACTTCTGTTGTGATATGATGAAGGATAATTCAGGAACACATTATTTGGGTTGTATGAAATGTCCTTTGCTTTTTATAACCTGCGGATATCAAACATGTTTTACATTTTCAAACGATTTAACTGTTGCATGGCCATGTTTGATTTCTTTGGAATTCACTCAGGAAAAAAGAATCCAATCTGACTATGCTGAAGCACCTCTAGAAAATACAAGACATTTTAATTAGTTTACTTATTGATGCATAGATTTAATAATACATTAAATCCAGATTTTTAAAAATGTGAAATGCAGGAAGTTATAATTACCATTTTTTTTAAACTTAGGGTTCAGAAATACAACTATGCTTCTTAAAAGTATTGAGTTTATTTGCAGATGCCTTTTTCAACAAATCCTTGTCATGGGCACCTATACAGGGGTGCTCAAGCCCCCTCCCTACCCATTAGTATTGATAAATTTAAAACAATAAAATGGACAACCTTTTTTTTTAATATGAAATATTGATGATATAATTGCCTTCATCAAATTTCTTTCCATTTAGAAAATAAATTTTAAACAAATCAGAAAAATGTAATTGTACTATTGTAAATGTACTGTAACTTCTGCATTGAAAAAATTGCTAATATCTATGTGTATTTAGAGATGGATTTGAGTTAAAATTTCTTTTACCTGTAGTATAGGCTTTAGTGACAATGGTCTTATGATTATTATAAAAGAAAATTTTATATTAAACTTAAAATTTTCAATAAACTGAAGGTCATTAGAAAAAAGTTTTTTTTTTGTATACAAAATTGATTAAAAACCAGTTTAATAATTTAACAATAGTTCAGTTTTCTAGCATTTATCAGGAACATTAACTTCTGATTTATGTCTTCCTATTATAAGTTAGACTAGATGGTTTCAGTTTGAATGGCTATTAGTTGGAACACCAACATATGAAAGACATGTGTATTATGAAGGATGACAGCACAAATAATTGAAATATGAATTTATTAATTTAATTTTGCAAATGTAACAATATTTTATTTGCAATAAAATTATTTCAGGCTTGTCCTCAACCACTTAAGTCTTGGAAAAAGTCTAAATAAAGTGGCTTATCACAAAATTTCTTTACTATTTACATGAAATAAAATATCAAATTCACTATTTCAATGAATTTTGTTGGTAAAATTACTAAAACCTAATTTTCTTTAATTTAACTTATTAAGTAGCTATGCAAGCTTTAAAGAAGCTAGCTGACTTTAAAAAAGTGCATTTTAGTTATTTTTATAAAAATAAAGAATATATTTGTAGAAATGTTTATTAACACAGAATTTTAAATGTTGTAGACAAAAAATTTTTCAAATGACAATCACACATAATTGAAGTTTAAAAAAAATAGGTCTAGTTCTAACCTCTTTACTACCAACCATATAAAAATTGTTTAAAAATCAGTTTTTTTCTACCAAAAAATATGAAATACTTCAAAGTTCTCAAGCAAATTCCTCTTTTAGATGGTGGCATTTTAGGCTAAACCTTTTAGGTACACATACAAGTTCTTCGGGGCTCAATTATACTAAAAACCTAATAATTTTCAAATGATAAGTTATTGCTTAAGAAACTAGTTTTTGTACAGTCCTGTATTATTATCATTTTATAAGCCCAATAAAAATATTAGAACCACAATATACAGGGTTATTCAAAAAGATAGACCCAATTTAAGTAATTTGTATTTCACGAAATATAAATTGGATATGAGCAGTTTACATACCGAAGGAAAGATGAAATTCCGAAGTTTTATTTACCACCGCTTGGGCATTGATAGACACAATGTTCACATATGGGGTTCTGTGACAACATTGCAACACGAGAGATTCGGCGAAGCCTTATCACAGACAAAAGTTTAAGGACCATTCTTTTTTGCGGAAAGCACTGTAAGCGGAATAACGCACCTGGACATATTGGAACAGTGGCTTTTTCAGAGGCTCAGTAACACAAGACATGCTTTTTTGTGTGTGGGACGAGTTTGGCTACCGCTTCGCGATGTTTGCCATGCAGCAAAGGGGGACACATTGAACGTTTATAACCTGTATTAAAAAAACTTTGAAAGTTCCTCTTTTCATTGGTATGTAAAGCGTTCATGTCCAATTTATACTTCATTAAATAAAAATGGGATCCATCTTTTTGAATAACCCTGTATATTTTTTTCATGCTATATAGTATCTTGGGAAGTGCTTTTTCACATATATTCATGGCAAATGCAAAACATAGTGGGAAAAGGCCCCAGATAGTGAGTATCGTACACAGTTATTTTCTCAAAGATCCAGCACACAAAAATACTTTTGTACTAAAAAAAAAATATTAATTTATTCACAACAAAAACGGATTACAAGGACTTGTAAAAACAACGATTACACATGCCTCTCCGACAACCAACCTAGCTCGCCGGAGTCAGACTTTAATCTCTTCCTATAGCGCACACTCTAGAGAGTAGGGCTAACGCTACACCCCTATGCAAGATTGACGTATCACCTACGATACACAATCTGACAATCCCAGAAGGAATTGTACAGAAATATTGAAATTCAAATACTCATTCCTATTAATAAAACCAAAAAATATTGCTCACATGTATACTACCCAACTCTAAACACAAAATAAGTCTAAACCTTCTTGTATGATATAGCAATACAAGTAAAAAATAATATGCACACTGATAATAAAAATAAATGTACTGTACACAAATATTGTGGCTATGAAATTATCCCAACTATAAAAATTCCCATTTCATAAATTGAAAAAAAAAAAAAATCACTTATCAGAAATATAAATAAATTTTAGAATAGAAAAAGTTTAGAACAAAATTCTTAACTAAGCATGTCACTGAAAATCGATCATTACAAAATGAAATTATTTTTCACTTCATCCAAATTTATAATTAAAATGTTTACACTTTTCACAAGAAGTGTAAGAGTGCATCAGCATGAGGCATATTAGCACCGGAGCAATGTTTTATAGTAATATTTTACTTTAGTAGTGCAAAAGTCCATTTTTGCAAACTCGAAGATTAAGAAGCACTTTTAAAGGAACCCTTTAAAATGGTAAAGGGTGTCAAATGCCACCCTTTACCGTTCCATTCAATCGTAGACCAGCCCAGGAGGTTTTGAGAACTGAGAGCGGACTCCGAGCTTCTCTGCCATACAGAAGTTGAAAAGATGAATCTCCTGTAGCCATGTTAATCACTTCTGGATCATTGAACAGGAGGTGTAGTTGCTGATCCCAACTTCTTGGGTCTTTTTTAATTGCGTGATGAAGCATTTCCTTCAACACTATGTTCCATTGCTCCACCCAGCCGTTGCTAGAAGAAAAACTTGGACTCTATCCAATTATTTTCAAAAACTCTTGTGTTAGGGACGATTTTAAGTTTGTTCTCTGGTCATTCACGACAATTTTGGATATACCAGTTCTCGGGAATACTTGTAGCAAAGCGTTGCATGCTGCCTTGGCTGAAAGTAACCGAAGAGGTACTGCTTCAGACCAACGAGTGTGCTGGTCCATCATACAGAGAATGTCTTTGTGTCATCTACTGGATGGAGGCTCAATGGGTCCAACAATATCAATATTGACAACTTCAAAAGGCAGCTCCAGACGAACTATTGGAGTTCTTCCGACAAGCTTTTCCATTTTCTGAAATTGACAACCCTTCCAAGTCGGGACAAATTTAGTAATATTTTTTTCCATGCCCGGCCAAGCAGTGAAATTCCATACCAATCAGGAGTTTGCAGTTTGCTTTATTTGGCAATGGGGACTCGACCAGATATTCTTTAGGCAGTGAGTTTAGTGTGTCGTAAGTTGGACAACCCCACAGACACTGATAGGGAAATCGTGCAGACAATATTAAGATACCTTTGCAATACCATTGGCCATGGCATTGTGTAGAATAATGAAGATTACAGAAGTCTGGTGTTGTTTGGTGATGCAGATAACAGCTGTGCAGAAACACGCAGGTCTCACAGAGGCGTAGTTAATTTCTACTCTGGAAATGCAATTACATGGGGAAGCAAGCTACAGGATTATATCCAATTCAAAGACAAAGTTCATGGCATGCTGTCAGGTTTTGAAATGTAAACAGTTCTTGAAAAGCATGGATAAACTGAACATGTGATGCAGCAGATATATAACCAGTTCTTGAAAGGCATGATGGAATGAAAGCAGGAATAAAATGTGACCATAAACATGTGATGCAGGCAGGTTTTGAACTGTAAAGAGTTCTTGAAAAACATGGATAAACTGATAACATGTGATGCAGCAGATATATAAAGAGTTCTTGAAAGGCATGATGGAGTGAAAGCAGGGATACTCTGTGATCAGGAACACGTGATGCTGGCAGGTTTTGAAATGTAAACAGTTCTTGAAAAGCATGGATGAAAATGAACATGTGAAGAAGGCAGGTTTTGAAAGGTAAACAGTTCTTGAGTAAACAGAGAGAATTTGTGGCTTGTTCCATTTCATTTTTTAAAGCAACAAATTCAGCCTCAGAATTAAATTGCTTTGTCTATTTGTCAAATTGTATTTCATGCACAAATACAAATGACTTTCCAACTGCTTTTTTGAAATTTGAGTCAGACTGAAAATTGGGCACGCCAGGCTATTTTTACCAGCATTAATGACTGCAGATGATACATCGTGAATTTGCCGTTGATGCGGAAACATTCCAGAACTTGTCTTGAAAGACTTGCAGCAAATCGAAAAAATGCGATCGGAATCCATCACAAAACGTTGTTTAGAAAAATCACCAACTAACAACATAATCGTGCTCGATACAAGTAATATTTAATTTGATAAAGCTAAATCTAAATAAAAGTTAAGATCTGACATATAAAGCCAATCGTATCGAACTCGGTGAAAACTTTCAAACATATAAAATATAATAAATAACAGTTTGACTTAACCATAAAAGCATGTATTATCGGTTAACTGTGTCAGTCACTTCTGCGCAAGCGCAGAAGGATTGCAAAAAAGGTCGAAAAACGAACATTGCTGATCGTTCTCTCCATCCGCTTGTAGATTGTAGCGGGACTGAGAAGACGACTTGTTGCCAATCGGCACGCCATTGCATTGGCTGTGTTGGTGAGCCCAAGGTAGCTGGAGGCATCGGTGGAGGAATCCTGCGCAGAGGAAACCTTGCATGTAGCCCATAACGCAGTAGTCCTCGACGAACCGTGGGAGCAGATAATGACGCACTTGTAGACGTGATCCAATGTTGTGGCAATGCACATGAGTCCGTCTCCGCCATGCGGATGAGGTGTCTGTTTTCCCGTGGTGACGTCATATTGCGTGACCCACTGCTAGGGTTTCGACTTGCCTGGTTCTCCATGGTCCATCTTTTCCACACACGCATCACTGTTGTGGTATTATGCCTCGTGTGAGTGGTGATTTCACTATACGAAAGTCCACCCTCACAAAGGCCGATCATACGTCCTCGTTCGAGCTTCGTTAGTTGCTCGATTGCCACTCTGCGTTTTTGGCGAAGCATATTGACTTCTAATGAATCTTTTATATAGCTGTCAAACGACAATACACACGTTTCAACGCTCCTCTACAGTACTTTTTCCTTTTTGCTACTTTTTATACACTCACTTGGAAGTTTAGAGGGTGTTTCTCGGTCCACATAAGCCGGAATGCTTTGTAATTATAATCATTTGGATATCCTAACCCGTTATGTATTTTCTGCTAGTTTCGTGTAATTTGCATGATTTTTTCATGGCGTTGCAATTTTCACTAACACTAGTGTATTAATGTCTATAATTTTAGTTTGCTTGCATGTCACATAATTGTTTGCATGTGCAAAATCATATCTCGGCTCTTGAAGAATTATAAACTGTTTTCATTTTTTAACTATATTTGTTTCATGTGGTAACATTAAAATAAATATGTTAAGAATTTTTTGATTAGCTTACGTCCTGGGTCAAAAAAGAGAGACTTAATGTGGCCACTAATAAGTCGAGTAAGGGTAGTCTGCATTGCTCTATCTCCATCAACGTCCAGGGCAGCCCCTGGATGGTCTGCATAGTACCAGTCATGTGATAGAGGTGCTTTCCAGTCGTTGAGAGCAATTTCTCTTATGGTGGCTAGCTCTTGGTATGTGAGGACGCCCGAGACGTCGCCATTGGTACTTGTTCCCTCCTTTGTCAGGCTGTCAGCAATTTCGTTTCCGTACAGGTCAACATGAGCAGGTACCCACTGTATATAGATCTCATTCCTGAAAGATAGGGACTTAAGTTTATGTATAATGTCAATGCTTGTCTGGTCGAAAATTCTCCTCCAATCTCTGAAGTGTTGGACAGCACTGCGACTGTCTGATAAAATCCAAATGTCTCGCTTAAGGTTGAGTGTAAGGAGATACTTCAGATCTTCATTAATAGCAATGAGCTCTGTCCTAAATACAGAGCAGAAATCTGGATTCCTTTTCTTAAGTCTGACCGAGCTATTGGGCAATTTGATGAGAACACCACTACCCGTGGTACCTCTTTCACTTTTGCTTCCGTCTGTATATGTCTTAATGACCCCTTCATGGGTGGTATTAATGACTTCTAGTGCCAGTTGTTTTAGCAAGTCTGGTGGTTGAGATTTCTTATTTGTTGGTGCCGACAATTGATCATGGAAGGAAACATTCGGCAATTCCTCTAAAGGAGTCATGCAAGGCTTTAGAAAGAAGATGTTAATTGGTCCTTATTAAACCAAGAGATAGACCACTTTTATTTACCCAAAATTTACCATGCTTTGTTATGTGTTTCAGAATACTCATAACTTACAATCTTCAGATAGGCCTTTCTTAAGGTTGGCGAGTGGTAGGGGCCGAGTAATGACGTCATCAATATGGCTGCCGCGCAAACGTGTCTTACTTAACTTAAACGAACCTAGCTCCTCAATGAAGCGCCGTAGAGCATTGTTCTTTATTTTAATTGCTCGTAATGAAAAAACCATTTTTTTATGTATAACAATATTGTTCGTAAGTGTAATAGTTTTCCTGATATTTAACCCGAAACGTACATTTTACGAGGTTTTTTTTTGTTTCATAATAAATGTTTAAAGCCCAACAACTCTTAAAACGTTAAGAAAATAAAAAAAGAGGTAAAAATTTAAAATGTTTGCTAAGATTGCGGGGATTTAAAAAAAGCCATTAACATGGCTCTGGATGCACCCTAAGAGTCCTTCAATGCCCACAGGGGGCAGTAGGTTCACTTTGAGAAACTATTATATATTGACTGCGTTTTTGATTTGATGATCTGTTAACGTACAAATTAAACTGCGGTAAAGCCTTTCAGTATAATGGGAAACACTAAAACTAGTTACACTTTCTCTAAAAAATATATATTTTATTTTAATGTAAGGCAATTTTTGCTCAGTTGTGAAATAATTCTAGATGAAAATGTAATCTGATTCTCTGCATTTCATTTGCAGTACTCACTTGAAATTTACAAATTTGTACCTCGATAGAAAAACCATTGATTTTGAGTTATGCCGTCAAGTTAATAAAAGTTTTAGAAGAAAGTAAATCTTGTCGAAATAATCAAATGTTAAAAGATATTTTTTGTAAAATAGATTGAAAATTTTAAAAATTATTAAAATCGACATTGGCTCTTTTTCCGCCAGGGTACAGAAATATTTAATCCAAAATATTTTATCAAATCTACAAGTATTAATCAATGTATTGTTTGATATAAAATTTGAGTGTTCGAGTTTTATGTATATTTGCTGTCTGTAAATTTGGGTTGTATTGTTTTTTGAAAAAACTCATGTTCATATGGTTTTAACCCATTGAGGGTTCAAGCGTGTATCCAATCTGTAACCTAGTCTTCCCTTTCACGACTTCTAACCATTTTGGGCCAACCTGACTTAGAAACTTTCTTAGGATTCTTTCAACCAATGGTTGTAGTCATTTAATCATGATGTGTGTTGGGTGAAAAAGCAATACTACATTACTCAGAAATCTTGCTATGCTCAAGAGGTTAAATATCAGTCAATTCTGGTTGACAAGTTAAACTGGTTCATTATTTCATTTTAGTACTTGACATTTATAAATAATATTAAATCTAAAATGTTTTATCAAATCTACAAATATTCTTTATCGCATAGTTTTTTACAAAGTTTGAGTGTTCTAATTAAATAGGTCTTTTGTATATTTGCTGTAAATTTGGTTAATGCTTAACGTTGAAAAATCACTACTTGTAAAATATGGTTACTGTTGTGTATGTTCCTTTCATGACAAATTGGTGCAACTAATTCATGTAGAGTATGTAATTCTGTTTTTGATGGAATTTTTTTTAGCACAAATTTGATTTGATATGAATTTAAAATAAATATTTCATTCTCTTTTTACGCAAGTCATTTTGAGCCAAGTCAATTTCTAAGAAAAATTTTTTATTTGTGGCATAGTAGCATCAATTCTATATTACACACACTAAGGAGGAACGCATTGTGAAGTTTCAGCTTGAACTGGAGTTGTTGACAGCCTCTTGCAGAGAATTATATAACGGTAATTCTCTGTAAGAGGTTTACCGTTGGAGTTATATTTTGCTCAAGAGATCAATCACAGAAAAAAATTCATTACTAGAGTAAGAAGACAGTGTCCACGACATTTCCAGTGACACGCAAATGTATGTGCCGTTTATTGTCAGAAAGTGAAAATGAATAAAATCGTGTTTTAAGTAAAACAGATTTTTTTGTTCATGAATTTTTTTCATTTCAAATGCAAATTTAATTCAATACATTTTCATTAGTTATTATAAAATAATCTTAAAACAATTATTTTCATATGATTTTTAAAATTATTTTTACTGATTGTAGATCGGAACCAATCTTTTGTTCCATAGATACAATGTCTTTTTTTTACTATTCTTCTAACTTGTATTCTTCTGGAATGTATATATTGTGTGTAAAAACAGAATTGGGTGTATATGAATGCTCGCAATGTTTTAAGGATGCTAATTCTTTTGAAAGCCGTTGTTAATGGTTGGAAATCAATTGGAATTGTTATGTTTTATGGGTATAATTGTGTCAATGTGTTTGTAAATCATAGTGTTATGTTGACAGTTGTATGTGTTAGAATACAAAACTTACTAATTGGAATTGGTAATTTTTGGATGTACCAGATACTCTTATATACATTGTTTAAATATCAGTTACGTTTGTTGCTTCATTGAAATTAATAAATTGAACTTGAATGCATTATAATTTGAGTTATCCTACCTTCATTTCAAGAGAAATTTGTCTTCTGAAAGATATTTCTGCTGTATTTCCCAACACATTACTGTTTTTCATAAATATTAATGTTTAACGAACAAGACTGATGTGCATGACTCATATCCAACAAGTTAAAACTTGATATGCAAGGAATGAATTAAAATAATAAAAATCTGATTTAAATTAAAATAAATCCAAGTTTTGAGATTTCTTTATACCTTGATTGTCTGAATGCTCATTCTCAAGTAAAATTACCGACTATCCGCTTTGTAAACTAGTAGTTTTACATCTAATCGGGGTAAAAATTCTTCAAAGTATCAAATCCGATTAAATTTTTCTTACTTTTTATGGGTCTAAAGTGGTAGATTCAAGACTACAAAATGGTACATTTAAGTAGCTTCTTTTCTTTAAAAACGAAATACTTTGTGTTCCTAAAACCGCTTCGCTATCTAGGTCCACATACGTGGACCTCAACTCTTTCGCCTTAAAATTGATATTTAAGAACTCACTTACACTAGACACGTGCGTGAACGGGTGGAAATCTGAGCTTCGGATTGACACCAACGGATTAGTAGCATTAATAGGTAGTTCCTGTGTAGTGTATTATTCAAAAGCGATTTGGAAGAAATGGCTCGTAAAAGTAAATTTAATTTGTTTTTAATTATTTCTAAATCCTTGAGTAAATGTGTTTTAGTTGATAATTTTAGTTAATAATTGAGTTATTAAGTATGAGTTCTCAAGCAATATCTTATCATCTGAAACTTATTAAGCTTTCAGCATAATTGAGACCCTAGGTGTACTTAAAATGTTTAGTAGGGCGGGCCGAAAAAAAGGCATTGCATTCTAATAGTGCGGAAAAGTTGGTTCATGCAGCAAAACTAATGTGAAAAAAATTTCATCCCGATATATTGATAACTTTTGCATCCCCAAGGGGTTCAAACCCTCCAAAAAGATTTTAAAAAATCAGACATTTTTTATAAAAGATAAAAATTTGGACATTTTTTATAAAAAATAAAAATGTTTACCATTAACGATCTAATAGTGCGCAAAAGTAAGATAAAAGATTCAATATCAACGGTAAAATTTTTTTTTTTTTTTTTTAGATCGGTACATATCTTCTGCCTTCCCAACGGGGGCCAAATAGGAGAATAAGAAAATCGAAACAAGCACATGATGACATTTGTTACCAAATAGATATGCACAGAAACATATTCTGCGAAACGATATTATGGTTCACCAGAGTATCCTCCAATGAGAGCGAACGGTGGAATATGAAAATACAAAATACAGAATAATAAACATTCTGATGCATAACAGGGAAGGGAGGAAAATCATAGTTGCAAATAATATCTTAAAAGAGAACTATTTAATTTTTTTTTTTTTAAATATTTAGAGTTGATTTCCCTAAAATTATCTGAACGTGGTTCAAGATTACGTGGGCCCACCCACCAGTATAGTGGTTAAGGTATTAGCCTCTAGATCGGAAGGTTCCTGGTTCGAATCCGGGCATGGATGTTTGTAAGCGTATGGTGTACCTTAAATCTGTCGGGGTCGAAAGTCCTCACGTTGGGTTGGTGTGGAAGTTTGGAGAGTGGAGTGTCTGCTCAGGTGTTCCCTCGTCTTCTGAGGTTCAAAATTACGTGGTGTTGTCCTCGTATCTTTCTCTTGGGGGATTGATCCCGCACCGTCGTTAATGTTGTGTTGGTCTAATGCGACGTTAATTTAAAATTGCCAATTGGGGTTATGGGCTCAAAATGGGTTAACCCCAAAATGGGGTTATCGTGGCTCAGTGGGTGTGATACATAAGTAGGGTTAAATAGTTAATTGACGTAGTTCTGGAGCAATACAACATACTATCCAGGTAATGGTGATGGTAATTTTAGTTAACGTCGTACTAGAGCAACACAACGGGCTATTGACGACGGTCCGGGATCAGTCCCTTAAGGGAAAGATCCGAGGACAACACCTCGTAATTTTGAACCACGGTCAGATGACGAAGCAACACCTGAGCTCATACTATCTAGGATAGATCCGAGAACAGCACTACGCGATTTGTGAAACCACGTGGTGAATACCACAGATGGCGCCACACTCTCCAAACTTCCACACCATACCAGAATGCGCCAGCTCAGGTGTTGCTAGAAGCGGCTCAATCCCATGATAGTACTTTACGCAAGTCCAACTTGATTCGTTAGTTTCACGGGCTTGGCTTCACTTGGATATCTCGCCAATCTGATTGTTGCAGTAACCATTTTGATTTTGATCTCGCCAACTTATCCTAAGGGTACTTATACTTTTAAAGAGCCATTATTTGGAAAGCAACGATGGCCTAATGGCTAAAGTCACCTACCTTCAGATTGACGTCTGCAGCGGAGGATGACTTCCCGAGTTCGAACCCATCTGGCGGAAATGTTTTTAGATCCTCCAAATTATTTTAAAAAAAATTCCAATTTAATTCCTTTTGAGTCTAAATTACTTTTCCTATTTTTTAAGTTCAATTTAAGGATCAATAGTTAAGTTTTTAAGGATCAATCCCTTTTTATATTTTTCCAAGCTTCCGTTGATTTTACATAAATAATCTAAGAACCACTCCTGAACTCACTAACAACTGATATTTTCCCGCCCCTCTGCCGTCCCCTTTGCTTTAGGATGATGGTTTCGTATCCAACCCTGGCTTAGGACCATTCTGATGTAACAAAAGCATACATAAAACACTAACTTATATAATTATTAACTAACACTAACACTAACTTATATAATAATAAAAGGATACAATTTTCGGCTCCCACCTCTACCCACCCATAGCCATGGATCTGAAAAGAAAAGAAGAAAGCAGAAAGGAAGAGATAAATCGCCAACAAAAAAATTCTCATGACATACGTATTTAAGTCATGTGATCCGATTAGCCAATCAAGTTGGACTTGCGTAAAGTACTAACATGGGATTGAGGCGCCTGTGGTGTTGCTTCGTCATCTAAACCGGGCTACATTCAAATACCAGAAAATATGATTTTCCAATCTGTGTCATGTTGGGTGGTGATTCGATTGGTTCCATATAATTAGAATTTGCGCAGCAAACCTTTATCTCGAGTGTTGGTTTGCGAAGCCAAAATACATTCATTCATGATCCTCACCAAGACGTTTGCGAAAAAAGTCTTGGTTTTGAGAAGCAAACCAAATGAGCATGCGTCGCAATCACCGTGGGTTGCTCAGCGTTAGTGAGCAGGGAGTAAAGCCCCTTAGTAAAATAAAATAAAAATTAATTTTTGAAGATTTTTATTGTGAAAAAATTTTTGTTGGGGGAAGGTATTGATATCCAATAAAAGGAGGGATTTTGGTCCGTGATATCATTTGATATTTTAGGGGGAGAAAGGTCTAAAAATCCCGAAAAATTCATATCGATATTTATGAATGGCCCTTGAAATGAAATAATGGGTGAGCCGGAGAACTTAGGCCGAAGGCCTTCTATCTCCCTCGGAAAGTAGTTGGGAACTGAGCAGGTTTTGAAGTTCACTGAAATATGTAAGGTAGAGTGAGTGCAGTTAGTTGTCCAATGAAAACAGGTGGCTTAGAAATTGGGCAGATCAAGGACGAGTCCAATTGGAACAGTACATACGATGCAAGATGACAAGGAAGGCTTAAGAATTTTTAAATTAAATAAAGAAGAAAAAATAACAGCAGGAGAATTAAATAGTAAGAACATTAAGGATTAAGAATGACTCTGGGTCTTTTATTATATTTGGGTTGACGAGGGTCATATCTGGGGATACACTGGATGGCAAGGTTATCAATTAATTCAAGATTAGCATAAAAATTAGTAGCAAGTTTACTGAAGTAAGTTTTAAGTTCGGTAATTTCAAGATCTTCGCGAATTTTAGCGTTTCGGTAGTATCAGGGGTAACCACTGATAATACGTAGAGTAGAATTTTGAAGAGATTCAAGTTTTTGGAGGGTAGTTTTCGCTGCGTATCCCCAGACAAGACTGGCGTAGCTGATTTTTGGTCTAATCATGGCTTTGTAAAGGAGCAATTTGTTGTCGATTGAAAGAATAGAATTTCGACCTATTAAGGGGTAAAGGGTGGATCTAGCAGCGATGACTTTATTCCTTAAAGAAGTGATATGGGGTTTCCACGTTAGGCGAGAGTCCAAAGTGGCTCCAAGATATGTACATTTAGGGGATCAAGGTAATTCATTGCCGTAAAAAATAGGGGGGTCAGGAGTATTCCGTTTCTTAGTAAAGTAAACAGCTTGGCATTTGTCAACATTGATTTTTATTTTCCAAGCAGTAAGCCAGGATTCAAGTGAGTGTAAGTAGTTGTTGAGTGTATTCATGACATCTGTAGGATCATGGTGTCTGGCTAACACAGCTGTATCATCTGCAAACATGCAAAGCATTGATGATTGATCTTGTGGTATGTCATTCACATACAGATTGAATAGTTTGGGTCCTAGAATTGAACCCTGTCGAGTGCCAGCCTGAATGGCATGGGTGTTTGAAAGGGTCTTGTTTACTCGAACGACAAAGTGCCTACCTGTTAAGTAGGAAAAAAGGAGTCTGATGAGTGAGGCAGGGATGCCAAATGTAATTAATTTGTGGATGAGTCCGTAAATCCAGACCCTGTCAAAGGCTTTGGCTATATCTAGGAAGATCGCACCAGTACTTTCTTTGTTTTTGAAACCTTCCAAAATATGCTCAGAAACTCTTAGGAGTTGATGGGTGGTAGAAAGCTGTTTTCTGAAACCAAATTGGTCAAGTATAAGGGTATTGGCTTCATTACAGTAAGCTTCTAGCCTTTTATTAATAATAAATTCGGTGACTTTACTGAGGACTGGGAGCAAGCTAATTGGCCTGTAACTCTCAGGTGATCTATTGCTTTTGTTTGATTTCAGTATAGGGACAATAACAGCTGTTTTCCAAGGTTAGGGGAAGTGTCGTAATGACAAAATGAAGTTGATCAAGTGGGTGATTTGAAAAACGGTTTTTAGAGGGAGTTTTTTGAGCATAGTGCAGGCCTCGAAATAGATTTTTTAATACAGGTGCACACTGTGCACCTAAGTTTTTAAATAAGGTGCACAGGTTTATATGTTAGGTGCGCATTTAAAAAAAACATAATATACGAGTATTAATGTAATGTAAACTACTGTATTAGTTGGGTATGTTTATATAGGTTCGTAATAGATAGTAAATAAAAAACATTTAAGCATATCGAAATTCTACGGCGCACGGCTGTCGCGAAAGTCGCTTTAACAGAGCCATCTGGAAAATGTTTTGATCATCGGAAAGTTCTGGTGGCAGTGACACAATAAACCTTCCTCTTGTATAAAACCGTTAGGGCACACCGATTTTGTTTTCGCTTAGTTAGTATTTTAATTAAGTTCCTTTAGAGCGAGAGATATCGATACTAATATTTTGTTCAAACATCAAAATAACATAAAACACGTCCCCCCCCTTCTTTTAGCGTTAGATGCACTGTGTGCACCTAGTGGGAAAAATTAGGTGCACAGTTTTATTTTCATGTGCACCTGTGCACCCGGGTATTTCGAGCCCTGGCATAGTGTTTGAAAGCCCATCTATTCCAGGGCTTTTCTTGGTTTTGATCTTCCCAATGTATTCAATAACCTCAGACGGGCTGGCAGGCTGAATAGAGTCAGTAGGTGTGGTGCTAAGAAATTCAGTAAGTGAGTCATTAACCAAATTAATTGTTTCTGGGCCATTATTGTCATTTTCCTTGAACTTTTGTTCATAGTTGGAAGCAAGTAATTCAGCTTTGTCAGGGTCAGTGTATGCAATGTTAGCCTGGCTCCTAAGGGGCGGAATGCGGTTTGAAGTCTTTTTGTATCTCCTCACTGCCTTCCAGAGGGATCCGTCCTCTGTTGACAGTGAGATGATGTAATCAGTCCAAGACTTTTGTGTGTATTGTTGGATTGAATCCCTGAACTTCTGTTGGGCTCGGTTCATGTTTTGTTTGTCCGTAGGGTCTCGCGTTCTCTGCCAAGTCTTTCTGGCCCGGTTTTTAATTTTGATTAATTCCCTAATTTGGGAGGGGGGGGGGGTAAGGGACTGCCTTGTTCCTTGTGCACGACTCGACCAGTCTCTTGATATGCACTAGTGATAGTATTAGTGAGCTGCGAAGCGAAAGAGTTAAGCTCTTCCTTCGTTTTAATAATAGGTACAATGTATGGAATGTCATTTAGCGATTGGGAAAACTTCTTCCAATTTGGTCGAAAGTATCCCTCCGCCTGGGTGGATTGCGCTTGTGTGTCAACAAACAACATAACTGGATTGTGATCGCTTGATAGCTCTTGGAGCGATTCAATGTTACATTGGAATGGTACATTCCTGATCAAAGCCAAATCTATTGTTGTTGCACTAGCGGTTCCATAACGAGTGGGTGTGTCGGGTGCAGTAATTTCTAGTCCTGCGTCTTGCGCAAAGGAGTAGAGTGGTCTTCCTTGGATATTGGAATTACTGCAGTTCCAGTGAGTGTGGTGTGCGTTCATGTCTCCAGCTAGGATAATTGAGGAGTTTAACCCTAGAAGGGTTTCAATGTCCCAGGTGAATTTGGCTGTGGCATTACATTTAATATAGGTGGAGACAAGTGTTAAGGGGGGGAGGTTGTGAATTCTAATAGTGATTGCAGTGGCTTCAATTACATGTAATCTAGGTGTTGTTTCTCTATAATGTGAGATAGAGTGTTTGATGTAGATTCCAATGCCGCCTCCACGGCCAATGGTTCTTGATGTTCCATGAAAGGTATAGTTTGGCAGTAAGGCGTTTTCGCCTGATTTAAGGAAAGTTTCCTGTACTAACAGGGCGTCAGGAGAATGCTCATTTACAAAGACTCGCAGTTCATGAAATTTATTACGAAGCCCCCATGCATTCCAAAAACACAGTTTCAGGCCAGTGTTGGGTGTATTCATCGTTAGACAATATTTAGATATTTAGCAAGCGTGAATAGCTTGTCGGAAGGATTGTTTTGGCTTTTCAGCTCATGAAGCATTTGCGGTAAGTTGTTAAAACAGCTGAGCACTGTCTTGATTTCTTTGAGTAGCTCAAGTAGCTGTGGCAGATCACCATTAGGAGGGATAAAGAGCACCGGCCTGTGTCCGGGGTGCCTCAGGTCTCTTCATGTTAGCGTCAGCTGTCGAATGCATGGGAGGGTTGTTCATAATAGATGTTTCTTTGGGCTTTAATGCCTCAGCAAAAGAAAAGGAAGGTCGAATGGGTTGGCTGGTGAATGATCTTTGTTTAGGGCGTTTAAAGCAGCCACGATAATTAGCAGTGTGCTGTTCCTGACAATTAGCACATATTGGTTTTTCTCTTTATTTGTGCATTCATTTGACCTGTGAGGGCCACTGCACACTACACATTTAGTAGGCATTCGACAGTTGGCGCTAGAATGGGGGGTTATACATCTGACAGTTATAGCATTGTGGTATACCCTGTCGATTTATGAATTTTTCCACTTTGATCATAATACTACACAATTCATTTAGTTCATAGATATTAGCAGAATTTTCATTATTTATTAAGTGGATTTGATAGATGGGTAACATTTTATTTTTAATTTTAAAACTTTTGAGCTGGTTTACCTGCTCAACTTGAAATCCTAGATTTAGAAGTTCTAGTCTAATTTCTTCAGTAGGTGTGAATGCAGGTAGACCCTTTATGACCACTTTAAGAGGTCTTTCGTTCTTTTTAGAGCGAAAGTAGTAAGGAGTATTTTTCTTATCAAGGTAATTTGTTATGGTTCTGTGATCATCACTGGAGCTAGGATAAATGTTAAGCATATCCCCGCTTAATTTCCCTGGTACTTTCGTACCAACAACATCTTTCAGTTCACTAAGGAACACTTTATAATTATCTGTCAAGTTAACAATAATCGGTGGAATTTTTGAAGAGACCTGATGCACCTCAGCTGCGTCATCAACAGTATTATCAATATCTACACTATTTATATCATTAGCATCAATATTTACATTACATACATTATTGTCAGTTTGAGTAGGGTTAACTTTGCTAGTATAATCATGGTCAATTTTAGGGTTAGAATTAGCAATAGTTTTAGTTGACTTAGTCAACTTGCTAGGAGACACAGGGTGTTGTCTTTTATTGGATAATCGTTTAGTAACTAATGTCACCTTAGCATCTAACAGTAGAGTAACCAATTTGGACTCACACCGTAAGTGCTCCAACTTCTTGTTAAAATTGTCCAAGTTTAGGCGGTTGATTGTGAGTTCGTCAGTCGATTTGCTCAACTTGACAATATCCTGGAGCAGGTCCACGTAATTGGAAGTTTGTTGTAGTTCACTTTCAATCAGGTCACAATGACTTTTAAGTGATTCGTAGGGTAGGTCGTTTTGGAGGTATTTGTATTCCGGCGGGACGCACACTCCCAGGATAGTAGCACCAGGGCTGGTTAATTCCATGTTATCACTTGGAGGGGTTGACATGTTGACACAACACTTGTAGTGGTAATCCAAGGTAAATCATATCCAGGCGGTCAGGCACAGTCTTACCAGGGCAGCAGGGGAACACGACTTTCACGTGTAAAGCCCTGGTTATCTGGCTTTGTGGGAAAATCCAGGAAAATTCCCGTCGAATTTATCCAACTAATCGATAATTAACGTGGATAACTGATTGCTGAACTAACATAACGTACGCGTATCCGCGCGTAAGTAATCCAACAAGATCAGACAGATGGCGAAAATCCCAAGAGCGATGTAAAAACACGTCTTACTCGGTCAAGCGACCATGGCCCTTGAAGGTAATAAGCTTTTTTGTGTCGCTGGCGCCTATGCCGTATTTTGGGTACGGGCGCCCTTGGCAAAGGAAGGACCATAGAGGAGATATAAAATATAAGTGTGTACAAATACTTATATTACAAGTCTATGATTAGGACTTGGCACCCCCATGTCAAAATGTATTAGGGCAGAACTAGGACTAAAGATTTTTTAAAATTTTATTTCTAATGGCAAGAGAAAATGACAATATCTTACAAAACGATCACAAGAATACAAAACAGTAAGAGAAAAAGGCAGTATATCATCAGCAAGGCTCTAGCACTCCAGTAGCGTTTCACCTCGGAGACCCCACACAGAGCTGCTGGACATCCTTGAATATGAGACCTGTCCATAATTTCATTCTTTTTGCAGAGTGGGCATTTAGGACTGTCATAAACGCCAGTGCGGTTTAGGTAGTTTGCAAGGCAGTCATGCCCCACTGCAATCTCTAAATTCTGCGACCGCTCTTTCACGAGGTTTAATCGAAATTTTGTGGTCCAATAAATTTTCCCAGCTCTTCGAGGAAGTACAAATACAAATACAAATACAAATATTGACGACCAGCTACAGGCTCAAGCCCAACAAGGCTGGTCCTTTGTTTATGAATTCTCCAATTCCCACTGACTATCCAATTGTGTCTTAAATTCGTACACTCCCTTTGAATGAACTATATTTTCTGGCAACGCGTTCCAACTGTCTATTACCCTATTAAAGTAGTAGTTTTTCCTTAAATCCCGATTAAAATGTGTCTTATTCAATTTATACCCATGGCCCCTTGTTCTGTTATCCCTATTGAAATTTAAGCCCTCTGTGTCCCCTTGTTTTACAAACTTGAAAAGCTGAATCAAATCCCCCTCCTTCTTCTTCTTTCCAGTGTATACATGTTTAGCTTACTTAAACGTTCATTATAGTCGAAATTTGCTAGCCCCTTTATTATTTTTGTAGCTCTGTGCTGAACCCTTTCAATTGATTCTATGTCCTTTCTCATATATGGAGCCCAGAATTGTACAGCATATTCTAGATGTGGTCTTACTAAACCCTTATATAATGGCAAGATTATATTCTTATCCCTTGAAGTTACAGTCTTTTTAATATACCCCAATAACCTATTAGCCTTTTTACCCGCAGCTGAACATTGGTGACCCATTTTAAAATCCTTGTGAATTATCACCCCAAGATCCTTGACTGTTTCTCCCTCCTTTACCTTTACTCCCTGCAGACAGTACTCGGCTCCACTGTTCCTGTAACCCATATGCAGAACTTGACATTTCCCTACATTAAATGACATACCCCATTTTACAGCCCATTCGGATATCTTATCAAAATCTCCTTGTAAATTTCCTATCTGTAACTTGGTATCCACTGTCCCCCATATTTTTAAGTCATCTGCAAATATAATGATTCTATTCTTGATCCCCTGACCTATAGACAAGAAGAGAGATTTGACTTCCATCTGAGTCTCATTTGATTTTTGATGTAAAGTTTTATGGAGTGGCGCGTCTGTCGTGTCTTCAAATTGGAGTGGGGTGGAATTAGGGTGCCAGCTCGATATAACCTCGTCATCTGACCGTTCAAAATCATGTGCTGCACTGGGATTTTTTTCTTTGGGGATTGATCCTGTACCCTCGCCAACAGCCTATTGTTTTGCTGCACTGTGACGTCAGTTGAACAACTACATAAATACCTGTTTAATGTTAAATAATAAAAAATGTTTTGTTGGAATAAATTATTTAAAAAATCCACCGAAATTCGTATTTCAAATTTTTTTTTAAATCTGGCAATATCATGTTTTGTTTTGTTTTGTTTACGTTTACAAGTGTGTTAGCGAGACATGAAAAATCGTCTGGGTTCCACCAAACTATTTATGTGTGGAAGCGCATGTAAAAACACTGCCCCAACAATCGCTCTTTCTTTTCATTTGATTGTCCTTGCATGATTTCATTGTTTCGTTTCATGCTGTTTCTTGAAAGGTCAAGACCCAAAGTTATGCCCTTTTGCACTGCTGTATGCATAGTGATTTCCGGTGCATGTTGAGTGAGTGTGTACCTTAAAAAGAGATGTCGATTCAGACTGATGTTTCCATCAGCCAAAAAGAGGATTTGAAGGTCGCCACGAAAGAAAAGCCCTTTCAATGCCATGTATGTGATAAATCCTTTGGTCAGATGAAGCACCTGAAGGTACACTGTTTCTCACACACCAATGAAAAACCTTTCCAATGCCATGTATGTGAAAAGTCCTTTGCCCAAAAAAAGCATCTGAAGGTTCATTGCCTCATACATACGAAGGAGAAGCCTTACCAGTGTGACCTGTGCAACAAGTGTTTCGGCCAGATTGGGACTCTGAATCGCCACTTTCGGGTGCATACGAAAGACAAGCCGTACCAATGTGATGTTTGCCAATCCAGCTTTGGCTATAAGTGGGATTTGGCAACACACCATCTTGTTCACACCAAAGAAAAGCTCTTTCAGTGCGATGTCTGCGATAAAGGCTTTTACCGCAAGGATCACCTGAAGGAGCATTCACGCATCCATGCGAATGAGAAGCCCTTTCAGTGCGATGAGTGTGATAAATGCTTCGGACACAAACGTACCCTGAAGCTGCACCGCCTCGTACATACAAAAGAGAAGCCTTTTAAATGTGATGTGTGCCAGAAGCGTTTCGGGCGTCCAAACTTTCTGAAGGAACACTACCGTGTGCATACAAATGAGAGGCCTTATCAGTGTGATGTGTGCGACAAAAGTTTTAGTTATAAAAGTCATCTGAAAGATCATACTAATACTCATACAAAAGCAATAACTTTTCGGTGTGATTTTTGCCAGAAAGATTTTAGTCATAAAAAGCATTTGAAGCAGCATTATTTGGTGCATACTAAGGAAAAACCCTTTCAGTGCAATGTGTGCTATAAAAGTTTCAGCCAGAGTGGGTCTCTGAATCGCCATTACCTCATACATACGGAAGAGATTGCTTTGATACATATGTAACAAAAGTTTCATCTAGAGTAGGCCTCTGAATTGCTACTACCTCATTGCCTATAAAAATATTAGATTCTGTTGTTTTTTTTAACAAAAAATTCAAATTACCCGGAATGTCCGCAGGTTTCTGGATTTTAGACTTTAGTACTGTACATACAAAAACTTTGGTTATGTTTTATAGTGTGCAGACCTTATTTGGCTGTTATGCTTAACAGAAGACAGACATCAAGTAATGGACAAACACACAAGGAGTTATTTACTATCACAGAAAAGAGAAATGCACCAGGGAGGAATTTTCCTGTGATGCCTACAACTCGCAGGTTTCTAGCAATGTGGGGCTAGCCATGACGCCTCCTTTGTACGAAAAAGATTGCTTAAAAAAATGCAACAATATTTTCAACCTGACGGGGATGTCTACCTCACACATACAAAAGTGATTGTTTAGATTTGTATGCAGCAGATGTTTTGACAAGACAGGGTCTGAATTTCCAGGACCTTATACGAGGTCTGTCTAAAAAGTATCCGACCTTTGGCCGGAAAAAATATATTTCTTACATGTCCTGATTAGGACCCTAATCCCCTTTAACGTAGGCCCCTTGCGCCTCCACACACTTAGTCCACTGTTCCTTCTACTGCTGAAAACACTTTTGGAAGGCTTCTTTTGGAATGGTGTTCTACTCCGCTGTTGCGTTTTGCATTATCTCTTCACTACTCTCAAAGCAGGATTATTTCAATGCCGTCTTCAATTTTGGAAACCAGAAGTCGCAAGGAGCCATGTCTGGAGAGTAGGGAGGTTGGCGAACGACTGGAATTCCGTGTTTTGCCAAGAAGTTTTAATCAGGTGCGATGGAGCATTGTCATGATGCAACTGCCAGTTTTTTGCCATCCAGAGGTCTTTTGTGGCAAACTGCTTGATAGAGTCAGCGGAGAACTTCTTGACTCTTTAGTCACTCTTTGTCCTTCCGGTGCGTATTCAGGACACAAAATTCCACAGATATCAAAGAATACTGTTAGCATCACCTTGATTTTTTCAGTCTTGGGGACCTGGGACCCCCATAGCATCGTCTCCAAACATTTGCTGAATCTTAGAAATTGTTTCGCTTTGAGAATCACCAAGCTTTTGACAAAATTTGATGCAGTACCTTTGCTTAACTCTTTCAGTCATCTTGAGAGAAATCAAAATCCGATGAACACTTATAACTGTACCTCAATTGGCAGCAACAACTGGAACACGGAAAAAAAATTCAAGCATGCGAATTATGTTTTCTTCTTTCACTCTGCACAATGGCACTGCTTTAGCTTCACTACTGTGCGTTTGAAAATTCAAGGTCAGATACATTTTAGACAGCCCTTGTATATACAGCGTTAGAAAATACAAATTAAAGTCACTGGTCCCATGGATCAGTGTATACAAGAATATACTGGTCGGCTCCTCAAATAATAAATTAATTTAGTTAATAACATGTTAATTCAGGGCAAATTTTTCCAGTCGTCGTCTAGCAAAATTTTTATTTGGCAAATAAAAATTCTGTCAAACTGTAGATAATTTTTTATTACAAAAAAAGTTATGAATATGGACTTTGTGTTTCAATGAAGGAGTTAGAACTGTGTTATTAATTTTATAAAATCGGTTTTGTAACACGCAGGTTAAAACTTGCAATAAAATTGCCAAAATGTAGAATACCCTACATTGTTGAGAGTAAAAAAATCTGGGCAAGTGTATTCGAGGCTGAAATTTTGGGCCTTGCCTAGTTAATAAAATTGTTTTTTGACACTTGTAACAATCAATTACTAAAACACATAATTACCTTTATATGCGAGTCGGTAACGTTATGGTAGAGGTTAATCACTTTACCAATATGTCTGAGATAAAGGTGAAAATTAATGGTTGCCACATGGCAACTGAATGTTTGAAAGTGGAGACTGAAACATTTTGCTTCCGTCGACACTCTTTCTTAAAAACATTTGTTTATATGGTGGAATCTCAGATTTTGCATTTTTTTTTTGTGTAGACCGTCAAGAATATTACAAAAAATAAAGACACAGGAACATTAACATAAAAACTAATATTTGGAATTTGGGGGGGGGGGGAACGCAGACGGTTTGAGTGGGTAAATGCAAGCAATCTAGGGAAAGAAGGCTGAAGATAAGTACTTTCCTGTACACATGAACTGGAGTATTTCCGTAGTGCTGGTATTTCACGGGATGAGAATATCTATTTTTGATATTTATGTAGTGCATGTTTTCTACAAAACATGTAAATGCTTGTAAGTGGCCTCTCGCCACTTATGAAATTTCTTTAACTGGCCACTTACCAAATTTCTTTGTTTTCCCCTTTAGGCTGGGAAAAGATCTATTGTATGTATTATTTCTGTTTTTCTCAACTAATACAAGGCTTATAGCAAGGAATAAGGTATTAGTGGATAGGATGTTTTACCGATTTCTGATATAGCATACTCAGTGTACGTTAAAACACATGGTTTGTTTACAAACTCGGTTAATTTTAGTAGTATGTTGGAAAATCAAATTGAGTTTTTGAAAACTATTTATTGAGAATTAAAATTCTAATACTTTTATGTTTTAACTTGTTTTTTATTTCTTTACAAAATATAAATATTTTATGATTAGTTGTGGCAGATTATATACAGTGATATAATCCTGATTATATTCAATATTTGATACTAAATTCAGGATGTTTGTTCTTTTTCATTTGTGTTGTATTACTGTTATTTTTTGCGCTTTAATCCCACTATTGCACTACTGTTAGAAAATTACACATGTATAATCTGAAATAAATTAATTTTATTTCACCTATTACTTACAGTGGTTTAAATAAACAATCAAATTTACAGAGCAATTAAACAAAAATAATGCCGAAAATCAATATCTTGTGCAGCCGCCACGCTCTACACTAAGAGCCTGTACACGTTGTACCGTCATGTAAGAATTAGACGGACAGCTGGTTTAAAATTAAACTATTTATTTAGATAAATTAAATATTTACAGGTAAATTTACAAGATTCATTAAAGGCACAGCCATCGACAATCGATATCCTGCCTGGAGCCAAAGTAACAATGGCAAACAGATACGTCTGTGTCTCGTCGAATCTAGAATCAGTCTAATGCTAAAATCCACGTTCTCTTGGTTCCGCAGAACCGCTGCTACGAACGGGAGGGGGGTGAATTCCCAGCCCTGGCAAGAGATGTTTATGTCCTCCACAGAACTCAAGACACCCCCACACAGATGCAAAAACCGTTTGTAACCGACTTGGGTTCCCAACAGCAAATCTTCATCCCAGACATGGGATTAGGGAACCGACGGAGACTCCAGCTGTGTCGATGGATCAAACGGAAAGCCGGGCTGCGAACGGGAAGGATAAGAAAATACTCTCTTTCGGTATTTTGTCAAAACCCGCACGTGCAAAGTCTGAAGTTGTTTTTGTCACCGTCTGGCTGTTGAGCACATTCCAGCGTCCACGTGTTAGAGAAAAGGGTCGGCTAGTACCATATGGTACAACGTTGAGGCATCGAATTGTACAGATTCTTTAAATGTCTAGCTGAGGAATTGCATTCCAGATGGCCTCTATCTAATACCAAATATATCTACCTTAAAAGTTCATGTCTGTAGCGTCTGACGAGTACGTGT
Source organism: Metellina segmentata (assembly GCA_947359465.1). Classification (NCBI taxonomy): domain Eukaryota; kingdom Metazoa; phylum Arthropoda; class Arachnida; order Araneae; family Tetragnathidae; genus Metellina; species Metellina segmentata. The sequence continues at coordinate 30,757,342 of OX375883.1, read as the reverse complement.
CCATCGTTATAGTCCAGATTGTAGCGGGACTGAGAAGACGACTTGTTGCCAATCAGCTCGCCATTGGCTGTGTTGGTGAGCTCAAGGTAGCTGGAGGCATCGGTGGTTCAGCGTTAATCGAATCCTGCTCAGAGGAAACCTTGCATGTAGCCCATAACGCAGTAGTCCTCGACGAACTGTGGAAACAGATAATGACACACCTGTAGACGTGATCCAATGTTGTGGCAATGCACAAGAATCCGTCTCCGCCATGCGGATGAGGTGTCTGTCTTCCCGTGGTGACGTCATATTGCATGACCCACTGCTAGGGTTTCGACTTGCCTGGTTTAAATGGTCCATCTCTTCCACACACACATCACTGTTGAGACATTATGCCTCGTGTGAGTGGTGATTTCACGATACGAAAGTCCACCCTCACAAAGGCCGATTATACGTTCTCGTTCGAACTTCGTTAGTTGCTCGATTGCCACTCTGCGTTTTTGGCGAAGCATATTGACTTCTAATGAATCTTTTATAGCTGTCAAACGACAATACACACGTTTCAACGCTCCTTTACAGTTCTTTTTATACACGGCCCACTTGGAAGTTTAGAGGGTGTTTCTCGGTCCACATAAGCCGGATTGCTTTGTAATTATAATCATTTCGATATCCTAACCCGTTATGTATTTTCTGCTAGTTTCGTGTAATTTCAGGATTTTTTCATGGCGTTGCAATTTTCACTAACACTAGTGAATAAATGTCTATAATTTTAGTTTGCATGCATGTCACATAATTGTTTGCATGTGCCAAATAGTCATTATTTGTATGTGCAAAATCATATCTCGACTCTTGAAGAATTATAAACTGTTTTAATTTTTTTTAATTATATTTGTTTCATGTGGTAACATTAAAATAAATATCTTAAGAATTTTTTGATTAGCTTTACGTTAATCTCTCTGCCTTCACTAAAATTATTTTTTAAGACGCATTGTAGTGTTGCGCGTGGAAACATTATTTCAGAGCCATTGCCTCTGTTGGTGTGTATCTAGATTTTTTGTAAATAAATAAATTTAAATTATATCGTCCATTTACTTGAACTAACTACATTGCTCAGATAATGTGTTGTTGTTGTTGTTGCTAATTCTCCTTGGTCTAGATCAAGTCCAGAAGATCGTACACCCTCAAAAAGTCCATAACTTGGACAGGATTCACCTTCAAATCAGTCTTGACCATCCCCATACAAGCAACAAGGTGACTGGGGGAGGCCGGAGCCAAACTGCATTTTCTACACGGTAAAAAAGTCTTACGTCCCTGGTCAAAGAAGAGAGACTTAATGTGGCCACTAATAAGTCTAGTAAGGGCAGTCTGCATTGCTCTATCTCCATCAACCTCCAGGGCAGCCCTTGGATGGTCTGCATGGTACCAGTCAAGTGATGGAGGTGCTTTCCAGTCGTTGTTGAGAGCAATTTTTCTTATGGTGGCTAGCTCTTGGTATGTGAGGACGCTCGAGATGTCGCCATTGGTACTTGTTACCTCCTTTGCCAGGCTGTCAGCAATTTCGTTTCCGTACAGGTCAACATGAGCAGGTACCCACTGGATATGGATCTCATTCCTGAAAGAAAGGGACTTAAGTTTATGTATAATGTCAATGCTTGTCTGGTCGTTAATTCTCCTCCAACCTCTCAAGTGTTGGACAGCACTGCGACTGTCTGAGAAAATCCAAATGTCTCGCTTAAGGTTGAGTGTAAGGAGATACTTCAGAGCTTCATTAATAGCAATGAGCTCTGTCCTAAATACAGAGCAGAAATCTGGATTCCTTTTCTTAAGTCTGACCGAGCTATTGGGCAATTTGATGAGAACACCACTACCCGTGATACCTCTTTCACTTTTGCTTCCGTCTGTATATACCTTAATGACCCCTTCATGGGTGGCATTAATGACTTCTAGTGCCAGTTGTTTTAGCAAGTCTGGTGGTTGAGATTTCTTATTTGTTGGTGCCGACAGTTGATCATGGAAGGAAACATTCGGCAATTCCTCTAAAGGAGTCATGCAAGGCTTTAAAAAGAAAATGTTAATTGGTCCTTATTAGACCAAGAGATAGACCACTTTTATTTACCCCAAATTTACCATGCTTTGTTATGTGTTTCAGAATACCCATAACTTACAATCTTCAGATAGGCCTTTCTTAAGGTTGGCGAATGGTAGGGGCCGAGTAATGACGTCATCAATATGGCTGCCGCGCAAACGTGTCTTACTTAACTTAAACGAACTTAGCTCCTCAACGAAGCGTAGTAGAGCATTGTTCTTTATTTTAATTGCTCGTAATGAAATAACCATTGTTTTATGTATAACAATATTGTTCGAAGTGTAATAGTTTTCCTGATATTTATCCCGAAACGTACATTTTACGAGTTTTTTTTTTTTTTTCATAATAAATGTTTAAAGCCCAACAACTCTTAAAACGTTAAGAAAATAAAAACGAGGTAAAATTTAAAATGTTTGCTAAGATTGCGGGGATTTAAAAAAAGCCATTAACATGGCTCTGGATGCAGATAACGAGATAGTAAATGGTGGTTATTGTCTTACTCTTGAAGCCAAGAGCTGCTTGACCAGCCCGCTGTGGCGGGGACCTTGCGAGTTAGCACTGACCTCTCTAATGCATTAGTATTGACTTGTAATGTATTATAATCACTAAGACTAAATAACAAACAAATAAAATAACTAATTTTTATGTATATTTCTTCTATTGTTTTACGCGTGTCTTCAGAATAGTACCGCGGACTTAAGGACCTCTAAAATATGTATTTATAATTACTCTAACGCGTAATATTTATCTGCTAATTAACTAAATCTAAAACTAGTGCTAAATCTTACAATAGATGCTAAATTGGAAAAAATGCTTAAAAAACAATTTAAAATTAGCACTCGCGTTCTTCTTTAAGCAGTTTTACAGCATCATCGGAGTCTCACTATCACTGCTTTTTGAAGCAACTTGATCCTCTGCAGAAGTATTGTCATTTTCAGGCGGAATAATACCAGGTGACATAGGCCTTTCATACCACTTAACCTGGTATTTCAAGTTTTCTAAGTTCCATCTATGACAGGTTGAGTCAATGTTTTCGAGAGGGTTACAGAGGTTTGCCATCCAAGATGCAGCATTGCTCTGCTTGACGTTTTGTCCCAAAGCAGTTTTTGAAGGAGAAAGAAGAGTAGGATCAACAGACCTAAGTTTTGTCAACGGTTTACTTGTTAGCAGAGGAGACGTTTTCTTTTTAAATATACTATATCTCACTTCTGATACTAAGATGTACGAAGGAATTGCCATACATACCACACACAAATGTCTCTACACCAATCAGTAATGATTCATTAACCAAGGCGGATTCTTCTAATATAGCCAGATTGTTTTGATGAGCCATGCTTTTTGTGAGAATATTAAATGGTTTGATTTTACCTTGTCTGGTAAAAGCAGCAGTGTAATCTGAACCAGTCAAGGTGTGATTGCCTGGCAGGCCGTCAGCTATTTCACTTCCTATTTTTTCTTGCTATTTTTGAGAATATATCTTCTAGAGATGTTTGAAGATACACCACATTCAAGCCATAGTTCTTTTGGTGATAGATCATTAACACTAAAATATCCGAATCGTTTACTCGCACCAAAACATTTTTATCTTCATTTCGAGTCGTGTGTGTAATATGCCAAATTATAATCGTATCTGTTTCATTGTGTTGGCAGGAAAGTTCCTTCGCCTCATTTACGTTTATGTTGGTGCCTATACATGAGCACATATAACAAGTCTGTGCTACAACAACGTATAACTTTTTATTGCCTAGCAAGTGACAATATTTGGAAGATCTCCATTCTTTGCATAAAAAAAATGTAATAATAAATTTTCTACTAAGCACCCTATGAATTAAAAATAATAATAATAAACACATTTTAAAGTTAGGTGCTTGGTAATACACAATAATATAGAATTACATCTTTCAAAGTATTATATTCAGTTTGAAACCTTTGCAATTTATATGCAATTCAGATTCAGCATTTACACTGTGATTACTTGTACATACCACAAGACTAACACCAGTCATAAGCAAATTGAAACCAATAATGCAATTACCATTATAGTTATACTAATATGCTACTCTATATACACAATTACACACTATAACACTTCTTCAAAACAGTAATTAACACATAATGAATTCAAGAGTTGTTAAAATAAGAAAAATTACACAAAAGTAAACAAATACAAAATAGTATACTAGTAAGAAACATTAGATAAAAAAATAAACATTCAATACACAAATATAAGCACAAGATATTCAAGCAATAGTTAAATATTACAATAAATAATTCCTGATTTAAGTTTGGAAACTGGAAGTTTTATTTTCCCACCACAACAAGAGTTTGTTAGGAGTTTAATTTTATCAGTTGTTTCTTATAAAGGTGGATCAGTTGAATTGTTATATGGTACATCAGCAGACACAACTGGCCTGTCATTTTTAATAAGATAAGCAGGTTTAAGATTGTCTTAATTTGCACTGAAAAATATTTATCATGCTTTTTAATAACACTAAAAGGGCCATTGTAAGCTGACTCCAGTGTTTTTTTTACTCGATCCACTCCCACAAAAACATGGGAACAGGGTGTTAAATCCTTGTGTACAAATACTTTGTGTTGTTTATGTAGGGTCTTGATTGGCTTTAACATAGACATATGCTGTTGTAACTTATATACAAAGTTGTCAGGTTCTATATTAACTCTAGGGCTGTCAAAAAATTCACCAGGTAGCCTGATATTAGCACCATATATCATTTGGGCTATTGAATGATTGGAATTTTCCCGAATAGCTGCTCAACGCCCTAACAGAACTGTAGGAAGCACACCAGTCCATTTAATATTATTGTGTGCTTTTATAGCTGTCTTTAGGGTACGATGAAAACGTTCAATCTTTCCATTGCATTGAGGATGGTATGGTGTAGTATGCAGTATTTTATCACCACAAATGTTAGCCGTTTTTAAAGACTTGTGAAGTAAACTGTCTACCTTGATCAGTAATGATAGTATGAGGTGTTCCAAATCTGCACACCCAGTTTTCATAGAAAGCTCTACTCACCAACTCAGCCGTGATGTGTGTCCTCAAGTGAAATTACTTCCATCCAACACGAGAATCTATCTGTGCATGTCAGGCAATAAACCTTGCTGTTAGAGGATGGCAAGGGTCCAATAAGGTCAATATGGACAACACTGAAACGAGCATCAGATTCTGAGAATTCACCAAACTTTGATTTGGTATGTCTGGTTACTTTAACCTTTTGACCATTCACACAGGTTCGTGCCCATTCTCTCGTTTGCCTTTTCATTTCTGGCCATATAAACCTTGCAGTCATCTGCTTGACAGTGGATCGAATACCATGATGGGATAAGTCATGTATTTGCTCAAAAATTTTCTTTCTAAAAGGTTTTGGTATGTAAGGCCTTATATTATTCTGTGATGTATCACACCATAAGGTTTTCCTGATGTTAGTACATATTGCTTAAAATTTAGTGAGTTGTTACTATTTATTAGCTCTCAATTCTTGATCATCGTGTTGTTCTGTTGCCAGTTGATCAAAATCAATTACAGATATCTCCTCAATTCTGGAGAGAGCATGTGCAACAATATTGTTTGTCTCACTAACATGATTTATGTTTGTAGAAAATTGAGAGATATATTGTAATTGTCGCACCTGTCTTGGCGAGGCTTTCTCATTTTTTTGCTTAAATGTATAAATTAAAGGTTTTTTTATCTGTAAAAATTTGGAATTCTCGTCCTTCAAGCATGTACTTAAATTGCTTTACAGGCAAGTAAATCCACTTCAATTCACGGTCATATGTGCTATATCTTCTCTGTGTTTTATTTAACTTTTTGCAGTAGAATACTATTGGTGCCCAGTGTCCTTCTTGTTACTGTTGTAACACAGACCCTATCGCCCAATTTGAGGCATCAGTGCACAAAGATAATGGACATTCAGGTTTAGGAAAACTTAACAGAGCAGCATTTGCCAAATCTCATTTACACTTCTCAAATTGTGTTCTTGCTTCTTCCGTCCAGGGGACTTTGCTTTTATCTCTTTTATTGGCGCCCTTTAGCATTTTATGTAAAATGGCTTGAGTTTGTGCAGCGTTTTTTAAATACCTACGAAAAAAATTAATCATACCTGAAAATGTTCTCAGGTCGTGAAGGGTAGACGGCAACATATAGTCCAAAATTGCTCGAACTTTTACTGGCAGAGGACGCGAACCAGTAGAGGTTATTAGATGTCCTAAAAACTCTTGCACTCCAAAAACTGATTTTGAGATGTTGATACACAGGACATTCTTATCAAGCTTGTCAAATACTTCTTTGAAATGGTTTTTATGTTCCTCTTCAGAGGAGGAGGCAATTAACACATCATCCAAATATGGAAACACAAAAGGTAAACCTTGAAATACTTCATTCACAAAGCGTTGGAATGTAGAAGGGGCATTGCAAAGTTCAAAACTCATAACATTGAATTCATACAATCCAAATGGAGTGATTACAGCAGTCTTTGGTTTTAAGGTACAGCAGTCTCTTCTGCAATTGGAATTTCGTACTATGCTTTCAAAAAGGTCAAGTTTGGAGGAAAAAAAATTTCCACTCAAAATTAAATGAAAATCCTCTATTCGAGGAATTGGATATCTATCAGGAATTGTCTGCTCGTTAAGACGTCTGAAGTCACCACAAGGTCTTTAACTTCCGTCTTTTTTAGTCACTAAATGGAGTGGACTTGCCCACTGTGACTTAGATGGCTTAATGATGCCATTTTCTAGCATGATTGAAACTCTTGCTTTGCCATATTCAGTTTCCTTGCGTCAAGCTGCCTTGCACGGGAGTATACCGGCTGTGTCCTTTAGTGTTAATATAATGTAACTCATTATGTTTAACAGGTTTGGTTTAGTAATATTTGGATATAAAGACAATAAGTAGGATTTATTTAAGGTGCTAATGTAATTTGCTCACACGTGGAGAGGTTTTGTTATTACATCTATTAACTTCCTGTTGTGTATATCTATAAGCAGTTGAAATTTATTTAAAAAAAGTCTGCACCAAGGATTTCTTTGGAAACTTTAGCTACCACAAAAGGCCATTGGAATGGACGACGTGAACCCAAATCTAGTGTAAGCATCTGAATTCCATATGTAGGGATTTCAGTTCCATTTGCAGCTTACAATTTATAATTAAAATCAGTGCTTCGATTTGTTGAGGGTGGGATTATCGAGACATCAGCCCCGCTGTCTACCAGGAACTGACAACCCATGTTCCTATCTTTTACAATGAGACGGTACTTGCGTTTATCAGGTTCTTTTGCAATAGGCCTAACCGCAGACCCTACTACATGGAATGGTTTTCCTGCATTTTCCAGCTACACTGAGGCTTGCATTTTTCAGGAAGGCAATTCCTACCGTAACTGTTATGGTAGTAGCAGAATTTGCCTTATGACTCATAACGCTTCCTGGATCGGCTCCGTCTCTGCTGCCTATAATGTGGACGATGATGGTCCCGAGAGTTCCTTTCTTTACTCATGGCGGCTACTTGTAACTCCAGGGAAGATATCTTTGCCAGTAGTTCTTCCACAAACTTGGGAGTCTGCTCTTGAACAGCAGCTAGGTATGATGCTCTTGGATTCATTTCGATAATTTTGTCAGCCATAGTGGCTAACTTCTCCAAAGACTCATCGCTCACGATCAGAATATTCTTCACTGAGGTTGGCATCTTCTCCAGCCATAATGTACTGAGGGCCTTGTCGGAGAATTCACTCCCTCCGAGGGATCGTATTCTTCTCAGCAGTTGACTCGGCATCGAATCTCCTAGTTCCAAACTAGTGAGGAGCCTCTTTATCTTCTTATTTTTGCTCTCCTGGAACGTGTTTAGCAGTTTTTCTTTGGCCACAGAGTGTTTTTCAGTCGTTGGGTCGTTGTCCCTCATGTTCTCAACAAAACGTGGTTCAAAGTTGGGCAATGAGGTAATTGAATTTTGTGTCCTCAGCCTTAATGCCACTGATCATGAACTCTGCCTCAACTTGTTAGAACCACATTTCGGGTTTATCGGCCCAAAAAGGCTGGATATAAAGGCTGGCTCACGGCACTCGCTTCCATATTGCTTGCTGTCGAATATTCCGGATTGTTCGGCGGCATAACTGGTAAAGTGAAGTTCGAAGTCACCAATGTTTGACGTCATAAGGTTGCGTGAGTTTTCCTCTTTCACTCCAGTACACAGTAAATAAAACCTTCGAAACAACCCCTTGTTTATTGAGACATTTGACAGTAAGTATTATAGCTAAGCCTAGCATCAGGACGCTAGCGGCGAGGCAAGAATGAAGAATGAATAATAAACAAGCTGTTGCCAACTATTGTCACTGCTGCATAATTACATTATTTATATTTTCTTATTATCTGGTCACGACAGACTTCAAGAGTTTTTGTTCAGGTCCAAACACATTTATTTCACTCACTAATGTTTTATCATTACGTATGTCATGTTCCGTATCCTTGATAGTTGGAATGTCACGTCAAACACTTAGTGAATTACTCTCGCTTCTCCTTTGCAGATTAATCCCAGAATGTTGTTGGGAAGAACTTCATAGTTATACTGGAATTTAATTGTGTGCAGGATGAACAAGGCATCAAAGACTATTGCGTCCACAGTTACTGGAGCAGATACGATAGCTTCTTTTTGAAACTCCTTTTCCAACTTTTTAAATAGTTTTAACCATACTATCCCTTTCCGTGACTTAAAATATTTTATTTACAAGTTTTTAGAGGAAAAATGGCAGTACGAATGGCATGAACAATCTGAGAATAAATTTTACGCCATCAAACCAAGTGTATCTGATTGGAAATCGCTACCTTTAAGAAGGCAGCAGGTAATAATGACACGCCTCCGTATTGGACATACTAGGATCACCCATAGACACCTCCTCCTCGGAGAAGATCATCCCATTTGCAATTACTGCATTTGCCCACTAACAGTGAAACACATTTTAACAGAATGTTCTCATTTTAATAGTCGACGGCTTAAACATTTTAATTCATATACCTTGGTTTTAGAAGACATAATTGGAAAGAATCCTCATCCAAATATTTTTAACTTTTTACATGACATTGGGTTTATATATCACATATAATTTTATATAGTTCTCATTTTATTATGACATCACTCATTCTATTTTATTATTAGACTATATATACTAAACTTTTTATCTTGAGTTTGGCATAATATGTCCCAAGAGGACTCAATGCCATAAAACCAAATCCAATCCAATCCTTTTCCAACCTGCATAATATATTAAATAACTACTATAAAATTGATAAAGAAGTAATGTGTGTGTTTCACAAAGATGATGCCATGTCAGTTGATTTAGAGTTCGAGAAATACAGAAGGAAGAAGACAACCTAGTTCTAATTTATAAGCCCTGTGATGAAGAGATCTCTGACAACCAACTTATTAGTAAGCAGGATTTTTTACTGGGTATCATGAATGGCGCACAATTAAATTTACTGCAACGCTATGGAAAAATTGTTATGATTGATTCAACGGCACAAGAAAATATGGATTTCATTTAACTTCGCTAATGATCAATGATTCAAATCATGGGGGTTTCCCGGTGGCAATTTTATATTCTACTCGAACAACTACTGAAACTTTCATATAAAGTTTTCAAACAATTACGGATCGGTGCCCAAATTTGCAACCAGATGTTTGATATGATGCGCCAGCTTTTTATAATGCTTGGAAGGCAGTGTTTGGCGAAGTTAAACATCATTTGTTGTGTGTTAGGCTTATTTTAAGAACTTTTCCTGAGGCAGTCCCTGCACAAATGTGCATTGGAGCCCCATTTGAAGCAGTGTTTTTGATTTCCACTTGTCTTGGAATTCACTTTTACAGTTGAACGTGCTGCAAAGGCACCAAAATCCATGGATGCAGACGATTTTATTCTCTGCTCAATAGTGCACAGTTTTTCAGTCAAATTTTTGGTTGTTCGCTTTTCAGAGTCCAGCGACTCCCACACATTATTAAATTGCTGATACTCAGGACCCACAGTTAGTAGAATCTTTCCGTGCAATAGTTCTGGTGGAATTGAACTTGAGCCTGTTCTTGCAAGCTCGTTGTTCATTTCTGAGTATATCCTCTCCACTTTGGGCCCCCAGGGGCATTCCTTCTTTAGGTTTGTACGGGCTTCACAACCCCGGGGTACCTGAGTGATATTTTCTCCCTTTCGTTCTTCTCCTCCCCTACACTTCGGCTTTTTCCTTTTTCTTCCTCCCTCGTTGTGGTTGCCTCTTCGGAGGTGAGGGCTCCCCTTGAGAAGCTTTTCGCCAATCTGTGCTTTCAGCTCCTCTTGGGGATTATATCACCCACGTGTTTGCCGTGCGTGGAGACCTGTGTCTTCGGAAAAGGTGATCCTGGTGATTGAGGGACAACATAACGCCCCAATACATTGCTTCGGCTCCTGCTTCGGACAAACAGGAGGTGTACTATGGTCCCAGTACATCAATCGGCTGGTGGGAATACCCTGCTAGGATTAAGGACCCGCTCACCAACTAGCTCCTTAGGGCAGTCATAGAGGTGAGTTGGGTTCGTATAGTCCCTGGCTAGCACCGGTACAGTAACCTGTATCCCCTCGTTGGACTCCATGGTGGGTGGTGCCGCTGGGGACCGAACATTTATTTATCCAATATGGAAAACCTAAACTCAACTTCTCCTTCAGTGGAGCACCAAATTAATAAAAAAATTGATAACAATTTACCAGAACAAAAATTTTTCATTATAAAAAGCAACGTAGGTAATTTAAAAAACATATCGGCTATCTTACTCCATAAAACTATACTAGGAATGGTTGGAGAAACTAAAAACATAAAAAAACCCTAGCAGGAGATGTACTCGTTGAAGTAATCAATAGATCACAGGCAATAAACATCACAAAAATTAAACTCATCGGTCCAATAGAGGTCACTGTAACACCTCACAGAACTTTAAATTCATCCAGAGGTGTTATTTCTGAATCGGATCTAGTTAATGACACAGAAGAAGACATCTTGGAATCCCTATCCGAACAATATGTTATTAACGTCAAAAGAATAACAATTACAAAAAATGGTCAAAAAATACCCACTAAACACTTAATATTAACTTTCAATACACCAAGCATACCAAAACACGTTAAAATAGCCTACATTAATTGCCCAGTTAGACCTTTCATACCAAATCCTGTCCGCTGCTTTAAATGTCAAAGATTCGGCCACTCTTTCATCGCTTGCCGTGGCAAAGAGACTTGCGCAAAATGCTGTGGTACAGACCATAAGACCGATGTCTGTACTTCATCATCCCTTTGCTGTGTCAACTGCAAAGGTGACCATCCAGCTTTTGCCAGGTCTTGCCCTAAATTCCAAATTGAAAAAGAAATTCAAACAATAAAAGTTCAACAAAACATTTCATTTCCAGAGGCCAGAAAAATTGTAAATGATCGCACCCCGAAACCTGGCATATCTTACTCTTCTATAGTAAAAAAAACTTTCAAAACTAATGGAACTCAAACCGATGTAACTATTTTTAAGCCATCTCCACAACATAAAATTTCAATTAACCAACCTATAACGCCTCTTATCTCTAAAGCATCAGCTACAACCTCAACAAATACAAAACACATAAACCAAACAAATCGACCTAAAAATACTTCTTTAAAAAGAGCCATATCATCTGAACAAAATAACATTAAAATTTCAAAAAGTTCTTCTCAAACTTCTCTTCAACCTGACGTTTCATCCAGAAATATGATAACTAATCCTTCTACCAGTGACCTCATTAATCTTTATAATACTGAAAGCGACATTTCATCTGTAGAAGATGAGGACTTGGAGACTTAGCCACTGAAGCCCAAGAAGGATCCTCGGCAAGACAAACATCGTCCTAGGACGAGAAATCACAAGTAGTTTTTCCTTTTCCTTTATACTTTATTTTTATGGCTTCATTCCTTTCCTGGAACTGCCGTGGTTTTCGTCAAAAAATTGATGATGTCAAAGACATCATAAACAACCACAAGCCAGCTGCAATCGCCCTCCAGGAGACCTTTTTAAGAAGCAATGATTCCACCAACATTCACCATTTCACTACATTCAGAAAAGATTACGATGATGGCCATAGAGCATGTGGAGGTGTTGCATTGCTTACCTCCCATGACTTTCCAGTAACTCAAATTAACTTAAAAACAAATCTGCAAGCTCTTGCTGTAAGACTTCACGTAAATATTTTAATAACAATATGCAATTTATACTTACCTCCTAACACCCGTATTGCCACTTCTGACTTAAATAATTTAATAGATCAACTTCCACAACCATTCATCATACTTGGTGACCTAAATGGCCATCATATCCTCTGGGGCAGTTCAGACATTAATCAAAGAGGCAAACAAATTGAGAAACTAATAACGGACAATGATTTATGTATAATGAATAACGGCCAACCTACTTACTTTCACTCACCTTCACTTACTTACCATTCAATAGATCTGGCAATTTGCACTCCTTCAATTTTGCCATTTTGGACCTTTTCTGTGGATCCTTACCTTTACAATAGTGACCATTATCCAATTAAACTTAAATATGAAGGCCAATACCAACATCACTCTGTCAGCCAAACTAAATATATTTTTGAAACTGCGAACTGGCCACTTTTTACTAGCCTTGCAAACATTTCTAACATGGTAGAAAATGAGGATATCGATGAAGTGACAAATAAAATTACAGAAATAATTATAGCAAGTGCTGACGCTTCAGTTAAAAAAGTCAGAAATAGACCAAAAAAACAAAAGAAACCTTGGTGGAATGAGGAATGTAGCGATGCGTATCGGAAGCAAAGGAAAGCCTGGAATATCTTCAATAGATATCCAACAAGAGAAAACTATATTAATTATAAAAAAACAAAAGCGGCCTTTCGAAAAATTCAACGACTTAGTAAAAGGGATTCTTGGATTAAGTATGTCAATAGTATAAATAGTAAGACCACAAGCAAACAACTATGGGACAGGGTCAAAAGAATTTCCGGTGTTTACCCCAATAGACAAATTCCTATTCTCGAACATAATAACCAAATTCTATCGGCACCCAAAGACATAGCAAACACAATAGGTTCATGCCTTTCCGAAATATCCAGCTCCAATAACTACTCTGAAAGTTTAAAAAAAATTAAAATTGCATCTGAAAAGAATAAAGTTAATTTCAGTTCAAACCGTACATTATCATATAATTGTGATTTTGCTTTTTCCGAATTGACAAAGGCTTTATCCTTAGTTCACAAATCAACTCCTGGCCCAGATAATATTAGTTACATCATGCTCAAACATCTTTCAAATAGTTCTTTAAATCATCTCCTTAAATTTTATAACAGAATTTGGAACGAACACACTTTTCCTCAGTCATGGAGATATGCTACCATAATACCCATACTGAAACCGAACAAAGACCCCAAGAATCCTTCGAACTACCGTCCTATAGCCCTGACAAGCTGCTTATGTAAAGTTCTAGAAAAGATGGTCAACGCTAGGTTGGTTTATGTTTTAGAAAAAGATAAATGTCTCTCTCCACTCCAAAGTGGTTTCAGAAAAAATAGATCCACTATTGACAACTTAGTCGCTCTCGAGACGGAAATAAGAAACTCATTTGTTCAAAATAAGCATCTCGTTTCGATTTTTTTCGATATCGAAAAAGCGTACGATAGAACTTGGAGACATGGGATTTTAAGGGACATTTTTAAAAACGACATAAGAGGTAATCTGCCTATTTTTATTCAAAAATTTTTAGAAAAAAGATATTTTAAAGTACGGATTGGATCAATTTTCTCAGATGTTTTTATTCAAGAGGAGGGAGTGCCACAGGGCAGTGTTTTAAGTGTTACTTTATTTATTTTAAAAATTAATGATATTGTTTCTCAATTGCCTCCATCAGTGAAAGGTCTTATTTACGTTGACGATCTGCAAATTTCATGCGCAGCTAAAGATATTCGTTTAATTGAAAGACAACTTCAACAGGCCGTTAATAAAATCATTCATTGGACTAACGAAAATGGTTTCAGTTTCTCACCTTCCAAAACCGCGTGTGTTCATTTTTGTAAAAAACGGATTCTTCATCTTGACCCTGAAATATTTTTCAAAGATATTTTAATTAATGTTGTGGACAATTTTAAATTTTTAGGTATCATATTTGACAAGAAGTTGACTTTTCAACCGCATATTTTAAATCTACGCAAACGTTGCGAAAAGGCCCTCAACATATTAAGAGTTTTATCTAAGTTATCATGGGGATCTGATCGGAATTGTCTTTTAAAAATATATAGAGCATTAATACGATCAAAATTAGATTACGGCTGCGTGGTGTATGGTTCAGCAAGAAAATCTGCTCTTCAAACCCTGAACACTATCCACCACACAGCTTTACGTTTATGTTCTGGTGCCTTCAGGACTTCACCCGTAAGCAGCTTATATGTGGACAATTTTGAACCTTCTCTGGACTTAAGGCGACATTTGTTGTCCTTGGAATATTATTTTAGAATTTCCTCAATCCCTCATCACCCATTGCATACCATTCATCATAGTCCGTATTTAAAACGCCTCTATCTAGCTAAAACATCCTTCATCCCTACATTTCACTTAAGAATGCTGGATTTGATGAACGGATCCGAACTTTGTTCACTTGACGTTACCCAGAAAAAACTGTTTTCTTTCTCTCCTTGGTTTAATCATTATATTCAATTTCAAAACCCGTTCCAAAATTTTAATAAAGCAGATTCTTCTGATATTATTTACAAACAGCTTTTTCAAAACCATATACAAAAATACACAAATTTTATACAAGTTTACACGGACGGATCGAAAAGGGCAAACTATGTTGGAGCTGCGTTCACTATTAATGATTCCATTCACAGTTTTAAACTTCATTCTTCATGTTCTGTTTTTACATCTGAAATCATGGCCATATATAAAGCATTGGAATATATATCTGATCATGTTCATAAAAAATATATCATTTTCACTGATTCATTAAGCGTTTTAGAGTCATTGAAACATCCTGATCATGACAGTCATCCCATTGTTTTAGATTCACTGGAAAAAATTTATCATCTTTCATCCAAAAATTTTAACTTGTTATTTTGTTGGATCCCATCTCATGTTGGGATATCTGGAAATGAATTAGTTGACAAAGCCGCCAAATCGGCCGTAAATAATTTTAATCATACTATCCCTTATCGTGACCTAAAATCTATCATTTACACATTTTTACAAGACAAATGGCAAAACGAATGGAATGAACAAACTGAAAACAAACTCCATGCTTTAAAACGAAATATAATTCAATGGAAATCGCTACCTTTTAGAAGACAGGATGTAATTCTAACACGTCTCCGTATTGGTCACACGCGAATAACCCATAGACACTTCCTCCTCGGAGAAGATCATCCCATTTGTAACTACTGCATTTGTCCACTTACGGTGAAACACATTTTAATAGAGTGTTCTCATTTTAATTATCAACGTCTTAAATATTTTAATTCTTATACCTTGACTTTAGAAGACATGATTGGAGAGAATCCTCATCCAAATATTTTTAACTTCTTATATGACATTTTTTGGTTTTATCCATCACATATAATTTCATATAGTATTTACTCATTATGTTTTGACTCATCTCATTTCATTATTATATTATGTATCTGATTTTTTATCTTGAGTTTGGCATAATATGTCCCAAGAGGACTCAATGCCACAAAGCTAAATCCAATCCAAATCCTCTCCACTTTGGCTGCATGTGTCGCAACGTTGTCCTGAGGATCTCTACAGAACTGAAAGAACTGTGTCGTCAACAGATTCAGTCTGTACACTGCTTTGCTCAAACACACTCACCAGCTTATCCCAAATGTCTTTCGCGTTGGTATGCGTCATTACTAAATCCGCGACAGGTTGGCTTAGTGTGCTGGCAATCAGCGCGGCGGCTTTGGCATTGTCCCGCCGCCACTCGGTGATGCTCGGCTTGGAAGTTTCATCTAGCCCAAGGATCGGAGCCTGCCGAGTAACATCGATGATAGAAGTCAATTCATATTGTTCGAAGTGCATCTGAATCTGCCACTTCCATTTACTCCAGTTGCACGCTTTTCCAGCTTGTTAATATTTATCTTCAATTCCGCCATCGCAAGGTACACGTGGTTTAGGCTTAGGTTGAATCACTGTTTCTAACTTTTTCTTCGAACAAAAAAAACTTCGGCGCAATTACGATGCTGGGCCCATAACCTATTCAAGTTACAAGTTGTTTCTAAAAGTTAATATTAACAGCAAAAGTAGTCAACAAGCAGGAGCTCCAGATTAACACACACTTTATTCTTTGAAATCAGCAACTACATAAAAACTACAAGTTGAGTTGTAGGGTTGTTTCTTCCACATACACCAATACACTACATACATACAAAAATAATACTTAAAGATATGGATCCATGATTTTTGTGGCAAGGAAAGCCACGCGACGGAATGTGCTTCTAACACATGCTGGCGGCCGGGGAAAAATCGAGAGTGCGAGTCCTCGTTTTGAGCGGGCTTTTATTATTTGCTGCGTCAGCGTTCGTGACGTAACAGCGTCCATCGACAGAGAGATTGCGGTGACTTGGAAATATCGCGCTCTTTTCTGCGGTTTGGAACTAGCCCACAGCATGGATTAAAAAATTGTGTTATGTCGATGAAGATTAACAGCAGTGGGATTATTATTTGAACCACCTCGAGCCCTTATGGTACTGAAAAATGTTTCGAGGTGGTCTTTGGAAAATTTATATGCCAATAGATGGTTTAATTTAGGATTATCTGATTTTACTAATGCATCAGAAAGGCTAACAAAACTCCTAATGCATACTATGATGCCCATAAAGCCTGTTTTTCTTGGGCTTGATATCAATTTTCCCCATTAACTTTTAAATTAGTAATATATGTTTCAGCTGTCTCAGCAAATTTTTTAAATTCAATTTCATAGCTTTCATTAGCCCCCAGGGGCATTCCTTCTTTAGGTTTGTACGGGCTTCACAACCCCGGGGTACCTGAGTGATTTTCCCTCCCTTTCGTTCTTCTTCTCCTCGTACCTTAGCGTTTTGCTTTTTCTTCCTCCCTCGTTGTGGTTGCCTCTTCGGAGGTGAGGGCTCCCCTTGAGAAGCTTTTCGCCAGTCTGTGCTTTCAGCTCCTCTTGGGGATTATATCACCCACGTGTTTGCCGTGCGTGGATACCCGTGTCCCTGGAAAAGAGGATCCTGGCAGTTGAGGGACGATATACTGACCCAATACACTGCTTCGGCCCCGGCTTCAGGTAAACGGGTGGTGTGCATTGGTCCCGTGCTCATCAATCGGCTGGTCGTTTTTTGGCTAGGGCTAAGCAATCGGCCACTTACTGGACACCTCGCTAAGGGTGGAGGCTGTCTCAGGGGTGCGCCGTGCGCGTATAGTCGCCGATTAGCGCCGATACAGTTGTCTGCATCCCCTTGTTGGACTCCGTGGTGGGTGGTGCTGTCGGTGACCGAATATTATCTCTTTTTCTATGATGGAAAATACTACAAATTCTTCTCCCCCTCGAGGGGAGCAACAAATGAAAATTAACATTTCTAATGCTCGTTTTTTCTTAGTTAAACTTGTTAACAACTCTCTTAGTTCAAGCCCCATACAAAACTCTTTTTCTTCTGTTTCACCGTTCTTGATCCATAAAACATTCCAATCTTTTATAGGCAATATTAAATCTCTTAAAAAACTTCGTTCCGGGGATCTTCTGGTCGAAGTCTCAACTGAAACACAGGCAAATTTATTATCTAACGCAAAAACTCTTGGTTCTTTTACTGTTACTGTTTCTCCTCATTTTTCATTAAATACCTCACGTGGCGTGATCTCCGAACCGGACCTTCTTTTTTCTCCAGAAGAAGAAATCCTGGAAAATGTTCGTGATCAGCATGTAGTTGGTGTTCGTCGTATTACAATACGTCGTGATGGGAAGATCCTTCCCACCAAACATCTAATATTGACGTTCGACACACCAATTCTGCCGACACGAATCACAGCCGCATATCTGAGCTGTCCAGTTCGAGCTTATGTCCCGAATCCTCTACGCTGCTTCGGCTGCCAGAGTTTCGGACATTCGAAAATCTCCTGTCGCAGCCAGATGAAATGTGCCCGTTGCGGTGATGTGGGTCACGAGAGTGACGGCTGCTCCGCTACGGCTCATTGCGTTAACTGTGGAGGAGACCATCCCTCATTTTCCAGGACCTGCCCGAAATGGGTTCTCGAGAAAGAAATTCAATCTGTGAAGGTTGCACAAAAAATTTCTTATCCCGAGGCCCGAAAAATAGTCGATTCTCGAACCCCCAAACCAGGAATATCTTATTCAACAATAGCTAAAAAAACTTATCAAACCATAGCCACACAAACAGAATCTCATTCAGCAGTCATTACATCTAGTAAAAACTCATCACCTTCCAAAAACAAAATATCAACTCCCAAATCTAACTCACCTAAGCAATCCACCAAACATTCATCTGCCACATCCTCAAAAAATACCGATGCTAATTCTCAAATCCCAATATCAAAGGAACAAACCAAAAATACTCTTAAACGACCTAAAACTGATGGATCTACTATAAAACTTAAAAATTATAAACACATAAAAAACCTACCAAAAACTTCTAAGCATCTTCTTCGGCATGCGGCTGAAGAATTAGAATTAAGTCTCCATGCGTCGGATTTTTCGGAGGACGACGCAGATATAGAAGTAGATTCATCGTGAACCTCAATCCCCTTCTAAATAAAAATTACTTCCTTTGTCTCATGGAACTGTCGTGGTTTTCGATCTAAAATAGATGACATAAAAACGATTATATCTTCTTACCATCCCGCGTGTGTGGCTCTTCAGGAAACTTTCTTGAAATCCTCCCACACATGCAAGATACGCAGGTATAGTTGCATTAGAAAAGATCATGATGCTGGTACTACAGTGTCTGGAGGTGTGTGCATTTTAACTTCACACGATTTTCCCAGCACTGTAGTTACACTCCGCACATCTTTACAGGCTGTAGCCGTAAGAATACATATTCATTCTCTTGTTACAGTCTGCTGCCTATACTTGCCACCACGTGCTGTCATCACACAAGAGGAACTTAATGGACTGATATTTCAGCTTCCAGTCCCTTTTATTCTGCTTGGTGACCTGAATGGTCATAGTACCCTGTGGGGAAGTGATAGTGCGAACCGTCGAGGGCAACAGATTGAAAAATTGATAACAGATCACGCTCTCTGTTTGCTCAATAACGATGAGAAAACGCACTTTCACGAACCCACGAGAACTTACCATTCAGTTGACTTAGCCATCTGTTCTCCAACTCTCCTTCCGTTGTTGAATCTCGTAGTAGGGAGTGATTTGCTTAACAGCGATCACTTCCCCCTTTTTGTCTCGCATGATAGTAGTGTCAGAGTGAACCGACCACCTACCTACTTATATCATCGAGCGAACTGGGTTACATTTTCACAACTAGCAGCGGTTACGGAAACAATGGTTAACATGGATGATATTAACATCGCTGTCAACAATGTCACCAACGCAATTATTAAGGCTGCTGATAAAACCATTCCTAAACGTTCCTCTCAACCACGCAGTATATGTAAGCCTTGGTGGAACATCGAATGCCAAACTGCTTACAAGAGACAAAAGAAGCTGTGGAATATATTTCGGAGATACCCGACTACTACCAACTTGGTCGCATTTAAAAACGCCAAGGCCTTTTCTCGCAAGGTGAGACGTCAGAGCCAGAGAGAATCTTGGATTAGATACGTCTCTTCTATAACATCTTCAACACCAAGCAAGCAGTTGTGGAGGAAAGTGAAAGCAGCCAATGGTCTATATCGAGAATCGACCATTCCGATATTAGAAACCACGGCTGCTGTATACTCATCTCCACATGACATTGCCAACGTCATTGGAGAGGCTTTTGCAGTCGTGTCGAGCTCCGACTCTTATAGTCTTGCTTTTCAAGCGACTAAGAGTCTAGCCGAACGTACACGTTTTAATTTTAAAAGCAGAAGAACCCTCTCCTATAATTGTGAGCTTATGATGTTTGAATTGAAGAAGGCGTTATCTCAAGCACGTAACACCAGTCCTGGGCCGGACGGAATTTCATATTATATGCTTCGCCACCTATCATCAGATTCTTTGTTCAACATTCTTTTTCTTTTCAACAGAATCTGGAATGAACAAAAATTTCCTGATTCTTGGCAAGAAAGCATCGTGATTCCGATCCCGAAGCCTGGCAAGGACCCCAAAGATCCTCTGAGCTATCGTCCAATTGCCTTGACGAGCTGCCTTTGTAAGACCCTTGAACGTATGGTCAATGCCCGTTTAATTTACATTCTTGAAAAGAATAATATCATTTCTCCTCACCAGAGTGGCTTCCGCAGAGGAAGATCCACTCTTGACAATTTAGTGAACCTTGAGTCACAAATACGCAATGCGTTTGTGAGGAGAAATCACCTAGTCTCGATCTTTTTTGATGTTGAGAAGGCAAATGACCGTACGTGGCGTTATGGTATCCTCCGTAATATGTTCGATTCTGGATTTAAAGGAAATTTACCACTTTTTATTGAAAACTTTTTAACTTCACGAACTTTTAGAGTACGCATCGGATCAATTTTATCCAACTCCTTTATCCAAGCTGAGGGAGTCCCTCAAGGTAGTATTTTAAGTGTCACCCTCTTCATCCTTCATTTCAATAACATCATCCATACTCTTCACCCACCAGTGCATGGGACTTTATACGTAGACGACTTGCAGATATCATGCCAAGGATCAGACATGCGACTAATCGAGCGGCAACTTCAAACTACTGTCAACAACTTGGTCAAGTGGTGCGACCAGAACGGCCACACACTATCCCCTAGCAAGAGTGTCTGTGTCCACTTCTGCAGAAAGCGGGGTTTACACCTCGACCCCGAGATTAATATTCGCAATTTTCCGATTCCCGTTGTCAACGAGATGAAATTCCTCGGAGTAATTTTCGACCGCAGGCTCACTTTCCTTCCGCATTTATTATCTTTGCGAAGGAAATGTGAAAAGTCCTTAAATATCCTCAGGGTGTTATCTAACACATCTTGGGGTGCGGATCGAACATCATTACTCCGAATATATCAATCTATTATTCTCTCTCGCATTGACTACGGATGTATTGTGTATAAAACCGCGAATTCAAATAATCTCCGCAGATTGGACACTGTACACCATTCCGCTTTGAGGATATGTTCTGGTGCATTCCGCACATCACCTGTTCACAGCCTCTATGTGGAATGCCACCAGCTCCCACTTGACCTGAGGCGAAAGAAGTTGTCTGCCAATTTTTATTTTAAAATCCAGTCCATGCCATCTCATCCTCTGAATCGCATGACTCTTACTCCAGGTTTGAGACGAATTTACGATGCCCGTCCCTCAAATATTCTTCCGTTTTATGAACGGGTACAAGTAAGCATGAATAACTCAAACCTAAGTGACATTACAACTCAACAAACGAATATTTTACGATTTCCACCTTGGAATACTCCTTTCGTAAAATATTTAAATCCTTTTTCCCACAATAAATCTGACACCGCCCCAATTGTTTTCCAACAGCTTTTTGCCACACACCGCTGTCAATACTCGTCATATATTCCAGTTTTTACGGATGGATCGAAAGGAGTGGGATATGTAGGCTGTGGTATTTCTTTTGATACTGCCATATCCAGTTACAGCCTTCATACTTCCTGCTCGGTATATACTGCTGAAGCTGTCGCCATTTATTGTGCGCTCCAGCAGATATCTTCTCTTCGCCACCGTAAATTCTGTGTCTATAGTGACAGTATGAGTGTCTTGGAACAGTTGGAGTGCTACACTCATAAATGTCACCCCGTTGTGTCAGACATATTTGGCATTCTACATTCACTTGGGAAAAGGAGTTATGATATTTTGTTTTGTTGGGTCCCGAGTCACGTGGGCATTAAAGGTAACGAACTTGCTGACAGTGCTGCGAAGGCAGCCTCTGTTCCACTGCAGCAAGCCGTTCCTTTAACTGACATCAAAGTGTCCACAAAGGAGTACATTCACTCTTTGTGGCAGGAGTCATGGAATCTGCAAGTCACCAATAAATTACATGCAATCAAACCATTTATTAATTTGTGGCCATCTGCCCGAATGCGAGGGACGGATGTCAAACTGACTCGCCTTCGCATCGGGCACACACGATTCACTCATCGTCATCTTTTGTTGGGCGAGAGTCCATCTTTTTGTCATACATGCTCATTAGATTTTACCGTCAAACACATTTTAATTGACTGCCCTAATTTTAATTCTCATCGTTTAAAATTTTTTAAAACATTGATTTTAAATTTAAACGATCTTATTGGGGAAAACCCTCATCCAAATCTTTTCCCTTTTTTAAGTATCATTGGGTTCTTAAATCTCATATAGTACTTTTTTCCATCACCATATTTATATCATACCTTTCTATAATTATATATATATATTTTGTTTTACCATTTGATCTATATGTTTTGATCAAGGCATTTTAATTAACTTGCGCAAGACTAACATCTATCATTTATTACAACTCTTTTATATTTACATTCACTTTGATAATTTTTATCTTGCGTTTGGCGCAGCTTGTCCGTTTTTGGACCTTGCGCCATAAAATCCCAAAATCCAATCCAATCCAGAAAGGCTAACAAAACTCCTAATGCATACTATGATGCCCATAAAGCCTGTTTTTCTTGGGCTTGATATCAATTTTCCCCATTAACTTTTAAATTAGTAATATATGTTTCAGCTGTCTCAGCAAATTTTTTAAATTCAATTTCATAGCTTTCATTAGCCCCCAGGGGCATTCCTTCTTTAGGTTTGTACGGGCTTCACAACCCCGGGGTACCTGAGTGATTTTCCCTCCCTTTCGTTCTTCTTCTCCTCGTACCTTAGCGTTTTGCTTTTTCTTCCTCCCTCGTTGTGGTTGCCTCTTCGGAGGTGAGGGCTCCCCTTGAGAAGCTTTTCGCCAGTCTGTGCTTTCAGCTCCTCTTGGGGATTATATCACCCACGTGTTTGCCGTGCGTGGATACCCGTGTCCCTGGAAAAGAGGATCCTGGCAGTTGAGGGACGATATACTGACCCAATACACTGCTTCGGCCCCGGCTTCAGGTAAACGGGTGGTGTGCATTGGTCCCGTGCTCATCAATCGGCTGGTCGTTTTTTGGCTAGGGCTAAGCAATCGGCCACTTACTGGACACCTCGCTAAGGGTGGAGGCTGTCTCAGGGGTGCGCCGTGCGCGTATAGTCGCCGATTAGCGCCGATACAGTTGTCTGCATCCCCTTGTTGGACTCCGTGGTGGGTGGTGCTGTCGGTGACCGAATATTATCTCTTTTTCTATGATGGAAAATACTACAAATTCTTCTCCCCCTCGAGGGGAGCAACAAATGAAAATTAACATTTCTAATGCTCGTTTTTTCTTAGTTAAACTTGTTAACAACTCTCTTAGTTCAAGCCCCATACAAAACTCTTTTTCTTCTGTTTCACCGTTCTTGATCCATAAAACATTCCAATCTTTTATAGGCAATATTAAATCTCTTAAAAAACTTCGTTCCGGGGATCTTCTGGTCGAAGTCTCAACTGAAACACAGGCAAATTTATTATCTAACGCAAAAACTCTTGGTTCTTTTACTGTTACTGTTTCTCCTCATTTTTCATTAAATACCTCACGTGGCGTGATCTCCGAACCGGACCTTCTTTTTTCTCCAGAAGAAGAAATCCTGGAAAATGTTCGTGATCAGCATGTAGTTGGTGTTCGTCGTATTACAATACGTCGTGATGGGAAGATCCTTCCCACCAAACATCTAATATTGACGTTCGACACACCAATTCTGCCGACACGAATCACAGCCGCATATCTGAGCTGTCCAGTTCGAGCTTATGTCCCGAATCCTCTACGCTGCTTCGGCTGCCAGAGTTTCGGACATTCGAAAATCTCCTGTCGCAGCCAGATGAAATGTGCCCGTTGCGGTGATGTGGGTCACGAGAGTGACGGCTGCTCCGCTACGGCTCATTGCGTTAACTGTGGAGGAGACCATCCCTCATTTTCCAGGACCTGCCCGAAATGGGTTCTCGAGAAAGAAATTCAATCTGTGAAGGTTGCACAAAAAATTTCTTATCCCGAGGCCCGAAAAATAGTCGATTCTCGAACCCCCAAAACAGGAATATCATATTCAACAATAGTTAAAAAAACATATCATACCATAGCCACACAAACAGAATCTCCTTCAGCAATCATTACATCAAATAAAAACTCATCACCTTCCAAAAAGAATCTCATCATCCAAATCTAACTCACCTAAGCAATCCGCTAAACAATCATCTGCCACATCCTCAAAAAATACCGACGCTAGTTCTCAAATACCAATATCAAAAGAACAAACTCAAAAAACACTTAAAAGACCTAAAACTGATGGATCCAACACAAAATATAAAAATTCCAAACACTTAAGAAACCTACCAAAAACTTCAAAACATCTTCTTCGGCACGCAGCCGAAGAATTAGAATTACGAATCCATGCGTCGGATTTTTCGGAGGACGACGGAGATATAGAAGTAGATTCGTCGTGATTCTAATTCCCATTTTAAACAAAAATTACTTCCTTTGTCTCATGGAACTGTCGTGGTTTCCGATCTAAAATAGATGACATAAAAACGATGATATCTTCTTACCATCCCGCATGTGTGGCTCTTCAGGAAACTTTCTTGAAATCCTCCCACATATGCAAGATACGCAGGTATAGTTGCATTAGAAAAGATCATGATGCTGGTACTACAGTGTCTGGAGGTGTGTGCATTTTAACTTCACACGATTTTCCCAGCACTATAGTTACACTTCGCACATCTTTACAGGCTGTAGCCGTAAGAATCCACATTCATTCTCTTGTTACAGTCTGCTGCCTATACCTGCCACCACATGCTGTCATCACACAAGAGGAACTTAATGGACTGATATTTCAGCTTCCAGTCCCTTTTATTCTGCTTGGTGACCTGAATGGTCACAGTACCCTGTGGGGAAGTGATAGTGCGAACCGTCGAGGGCAACAGATTGAAAAGTTGATAACAGATCACGCTCTCTGTTTGCTCAATAACGACGAGAAAACGCACTTTCACGAACCCACTAGAACTTTCCATTCAGTTGACTTAGCCATCTGTTCTCCAACGCTCCTTCCGTTGTTGAATCTCGTAGTATGGAGTGATTTACTTAACAGCGATCACTTACCCCTTTTCGTCTCGCATGATAGTAGTGTCAGAGTGCACCGACCGCCTACCTACTTATATCATCGAGCGGACTGGGTTACATTTTCACAACTAGCAGCGGTTACGGAAACAATGGTTAACATGGATGATATTAACATCGCTGTCAACAATGTCACCAACGCAATTATTAAGGCTGCTGATATAACCATTCCCAAACGTTCCTCTCAACCACGCAGTATATGTAAGCCATGGTGGAACATCCAATGCCAAACTGCTTACAAGAGACAAAAGAAGCTGTGGAATATATTTCGGAGATACCCGACTACTACCAACCTGGTCGCATTTAAAAACGCCAAGGCCTTTGCTCGCAAGGTGAGACGTCAGAGCCAGAGAGAATCTTGGATTAGATACGTCTCCTCAATAACATCCTCAACATCAAGCAAGCAGTTGTGGAGGAAAGTGAAAGCAGCCAATGGTCTATATCGAGAATCGACCATTCCGATATTAGAAACCACGGCTGCTGTATACTCATCTCCACATGACATTGCCAACGTCATTGGAGAGGCTTTTGCACTCGTGTCGAGCTCCGACTCTTATAGTCCTGCTTTTCAAGCGACTAAGAGTCGAGCTGAACGTACACGTCTTAATTTTAAAAGCAGAAAAACCCTCTCCTATAACTGTGAGCTTATGATGTTTGCATTGAAGAAGGCGTTATCTCAAGCACATAACACCAGTCCTGGGGCGGACGGAATCTCATATTATATGCTTCGCCACCTATCATCAGATTCTTTGTTCAACATTCTTTTTCTTTTCAACAGAATCTGGAATGAACAAAAATTTCCTGATTCCTGGCAAGAAAGCATCGTGATTCCGATCCCGAAACCTGGCAAGAACCCCAAAGATCCTCTGAGCTATGGTCCAATTGCCTTGACTAGCTGCCTTTGTAAGACTCTTGAACGTATGGTCAATTCCCGTCTCATTTATATTCTTGAAAGGAATAACATCATTTCTCCTCACCAGAGTGGCTTCCGCAGAGGAAGATCCACTCTTGACAATATAGTGAACCTTGAGTCACAAATACGCAATGCGTTTGTGAGGAGAAATCATTTAGTTTCTATCTTTTTTGATGTTGAGAAGGCATATGACCGTACGTGGCGTCATGGTATCCTCCGTAATATGTTCGACTCTGGATTTAGAGGAAATTTACCTCTTTTCATTGAAAACTTTTTAGCTTCACGAACTTTTAGGGTCCGCATCGGATCAATTTTATCCAACTCTTTTATTCAAGCTGAGGGAGTCCCTCAAGGTAGTATTTTAAGTGTCACCCTCTTCATCCTTCATTTCAATAACATCATTCATACTCTTCAACCACCAGTGCATCGGACTTTATTCGTAGACGACTTGCAGATATCATGCCAATGATCAGACATGCGACTAATCGAGCGGCAACTTCAAACTGCTGTCAACAACTTGGTCAAGTGGTGCGACCAGAACGGCCACACACTATCCCCTAGCAAGAGTGTCTGTGTCCACTTCTGCAGAAAGCGGGGTTTACACCTCGACCCCGAGATTAATATTCGCAATTTTCCGATTCCCGTTGTCAACGAGATGAAATTCCTCGGAGTAATTTTCGACCGCAGGCTCACTTTCCTTCCGCATTTATTATCTTTGCGAAGGAAATGTGAAAAGTCCTTAAATATCCTCAGGGTGTTATCTAACACATCTTGGGGTGCGGATCGAACATCATTACTCCGAATATATCAATCTATTATTCTCTCTCGTATTGACTACGGATGTATTGTGTATACAACCGCGAATTCAAATAATCTCCGCAGATTGGACACTGTACACCATTCTGCTTTGAGGATATGTTCTGGTGCATTTCGCACATCACCTGTTCACAGCCTCTATGTGGAATGCCACCAGCTTCCACTTGACCTGAGGCGAAAGAAGTTGTCTGCCAATATTTATTTTAAAATCCAGTCCATGCCATCTCATCCTCTGAATCGCATGATTCTTACTCCAGGTTTGAGACGAATTTACGATGCCCGTCCCTCTAATATTCTTCCGTTTTACGAACGGGTACAAGTTAGCATGAATGACTCAAACCTATGTGACATCGCAACTCAACAAACGAATATTTTACGATTTCCACCTTGGAATATTCCTTCCGTAAAATATTTAAATCCTTTTCCCCACAATAAATCTGACATCGCCCCAATTGTTTTCCAACAGCTTTTTGCCGCACATCGCTGTCAATACTCGTCATATATTCCAGTTTTTACGGATGGATCGAAAGGAGTGGGATATGTTGGCTGTGGTATTTCTTTTGATACCGCCATATCTAGTTACGGCCTTCATACTTCCTGCTCGGTATATACTGCTGAAGCTGTCGCCATTCATTGTGCGCTCCAGCAAATATCTTTTCATCACCACCGTAAATTCTGTGTCTATAGTGACAGTATGAGTGTCTTGGAACAGTTGGAGTGCTACAATTATAAATGTCACCCCGTTGTGTCAGATATATTTGGCATTTTACATTCACTTGGGAAAAGGAGTTTTGATATTTTGTTTTGTTGGGTCCCGAGTCACGTGGGCATTAAAGGTAACGAACTTGCTGACAGTGCTGCGAAGGCAGCCTCAATTCCACTGCAGCAAGCCGTTCCTTTAACTGACATCAAGGTGTCCACAAAGGAGTATATTCACTCTTTGTGGCAGGAGTCATGGAATCTGCAAGTCACCAATAAATTGCATAACATCAAACCATTCATTCATTTGTGGCCATTTGCCCGAATGCGAGGGACAGATGTCAAACTGACTCGCCTTCGCATCGGGCACACACGATTCACTCATCGTCATCTTTTGTTGGGCGAGAATCCATCTTTTTGTCAAACATGCTCATTAGATTTTACCGTCAAACATATTTTAATTGACTGCCCTAATTTTAATCATCATCGTTTAAAATTTTTTAAAACATCAATTTTAACTTTACACGATCTCATCGGTGAAAACCCTCATCCTAATCTTTTTCCTTTTTTAAGTATCATTGGATTCATAAATTTGATATAGTAGTTTTATCCATCACGATATTTATATCATACATTTCCATACTTTTATATTTTTTACCATAATGTTCTATATTTTTTTAATCATGACATTTTAAATTTATTGCGCAAGACTTGCACCTACCTTTTAGTACAATACTTTTACATTTACATCGACTTTATTTCTTTTTATCTTGCGTTTGGCGCAGCATGTCCGTTTTTGGACCTTGCGCCATAAAATTTCAAAATCCAATCCAATCCATAGCTTTCATTAAATAGGGCTTTTTTACCTTTCCCCAGTACATTTCTGCTATTTAAAAAATCAAAGGTATCATTGATAATTTTAATGATAGCAGAAAATGTTGTCTACAACCGGCGAATTCTTTTATGTTCAAAGAATCTAAATAATTGAGGGAACTGCTACACTATTGCTAAGTGTTTGTGCAGCTAGTTTCACTTTCATTATTTGTTCTTTGAATTTCAAATGTTGTCTCCTCAGTTTGGTGCCTGCATGAAGGCCCTCTTTTTCTTGGAATGTCATCAAATCTGCAACATATGTCCAAGATATCCGCCCTTCATCACCGTCATACATGTGCATACTGGCTATAGTATTTCTAACAAGCTTTAGCATGTGTGGTGGATCCAAAAATACATAAATCGTTAAATTGGATATTGGGTGGGGAAACCATGTATTTAGTAGAGCATAGTGAGTTAAGCAACAGCCAAGATATTCGGCCATTGCCATATTTGATGATGTGCCATCAAAAATCAAACTCACTATCTCCATCCCAGTTGAGTGTAAATGTTCCAAACATTGATTAACTAAATTGGCCCTTTCTCGACCGTTTAAGCCATTGATGCAAAAAATACCCAACTGGCTTTTGCCAATTCCCATTGACACAATTTACCAGGAAAACTAAAACATTTCTTGGTTCAGGAAGGCTGTCATCACTGGACCATGGAACTAATACCCGTTCCATAGTCAATTAAGCCGCTTAATTTCTCTCCAGTCCAGACGACTTTCCTTTTAATTGCCATCTCATCAACCATTAAACAACAAATTAATTTATGAGGAGTATTGTTTACTTTATGCTTTAGGGCATCAGTTACTTCTTCTGTAAATCCTGGGCCACCCCCAACTGTTGCATACCACTTTTTCAATGTTTGAGGGTAAGGCAAATTATTACAGAAAGTTTCTCGCACAAAATTGTAGGCTTTTGTCGAGTAGAAATTAAGAGTAAGAGAAAATGCTCTCAGTGATGACGGAAAAGCTTGTCTACTTTGTCCTGACGATCCCTTCAGAATTCTTTCAAATATATCTTGGATGGATTCAGGAACAGAGCACTAGGATTGGATTGGATATGTATTTTAGGGTATGATTAATTTGCAGGGAATAATTCATCATTTAAGCTAGTATCAGCATTGAAGCTCTTAGTAATTATCAATATACAGCATTGAAGCAAGACCAATAATATCGTGCACGCTTTGCTACGATCCCCATATTTATTATAGTTAACAGTTACATACATATACACAGTTAAGACTCAAGTAGTCAGATATTGTAAATACGTGTGGCGGAATTATAGCATGGATATTACATCCCTTTCTTTTTCCATGAAGAGAATCTAATTTAAAATTTTCATGAGCACAATTTCTACTGTTGTTTTGTTTATCATCATATTTAAAATTGGGCTTATTAGTTATTTTTAATGTTAATGCAATTTAGTTACAACTATAGTCCAAAATCATTAGTCCTAAAACAGTCCAAAATTATTAATCCTAAAATAGTCCAAAACCATTAATCATAAAACAGTCCAAAATCATTAATCATAAAACAGTCCAAAATCATTAATCAAAACAGTCCCGTTCAACATGGCTCAGTTCATCTTGTAGTCATTATAATGCCAGTTCGGTTTTCTCCTCTCCCTACCAGGTCAGGTGTTCGTGGTAATGCTCCTTGGTGTTTGTCATGCATTTCTCTTTCCACCTTGGGATGTACCTTGGATGTTATAACGTTTCTTAACCCTTTCGCTAAATACAATAAATCTGACACTGCTCCAGCTGTTTTTCAACAGTTATATTATTTACACCGCTGTCAATACAACAATTACAAACCAGTTTTTACTGATGGGTCCAAAGGAATAGGATATGTGGGCTGTGGAATTGTCTTTCAAGACTGCACATATAGTTATAGCCTACATCGATCCTGCTCCGTATACACTGCTGAGGCCGTAGCAATTTATCACGCTCTTCAGCATATGAATTCTTACAACCACCGTACTTTCTGTGTATACACTGACAGCATGAGTGTCTTACAACAACTGGAGCAATATACCATCACTTGCCATTCTGTCGTGTCGGATATGTTAACCATTTTACGCACGTTGAAGAGCAGGGGTTTTGATATTCTTTTCTGTTGGTTCCCGAGTCACGTGGGCATCAAAGGTAATGAGCTTGCTGACAGTGCTGCGAAAGCAGCCTCCGTTACACTGCAGCAGGCCGTTCCTTTTACTGACACCAAGATGTCCACAAAGGAAACTTTGAATTCGTTATGGCAAGAATCTTGTGATGTTCAAATCCACAATAAGCTCCATTCCATCAAACCATTTATTCATACATGGCCATCAGCACCCATGCGAAGGAGTGACGTCAAATTGACTCGCCTTCGTATTGGACATACTCGTTTCACTCATCGTCATCTGTTTCTGGGAGAGAGCGTCCCAAATTGTAATTCGTGCTCCACCCCTTTTACTGTAGATCATATTTTAATTGTCTGTCCTGTTTTTAATTATCAACGTCTTAAATTTTTTAAAAGTACTTTTTTAAATCTGCGAGATTTGATTGGGGAAAATCCCCATTCAAACCTTTTTGCATTTTTACATTCAGTTGGTTTTTTAAATCTCATATAGCGCTTTTATCCATCACAATACTTATATAATCTATTATTTATATGCTATTTAAATTTTTTACTGTATTGTTCATCAGACTGCTTTAATCAAAAAAACTATTTCAGATCATGATGTATTATTTTCCCTCACGAATACTTTTTATATTCATTTTATGACTAAATAAATCATGTATCATGTTGCGCAAGACACAAATCTACCTTTTATTAAATAATTTTATATTTACATTGATTTTATTTATTTTTATCTTGCGTTTGGCGCAGTTTGTCCGCTTTTGGACCTTGCGCCATAAAACCCCAAAATCCAATCCTTGGTGTTTGTCGTATGAACTTGGGATAGACGCGGTATTATAATTAAAGTAATACCGTTAGAGATTAATTTGGAATGAATCCTTGCGTCAATCGCGTTTGGCCTGAAAGGAATGATCGAAAGTGGTATACAAAGAGTTGACAATAACCAGAAGTCCTTTTCTTTGTTTGCTCCATGAGATCACCTAGGAAGTAATAATTAAAACCACATACCTCTAAGTAAGATCAA
Organism: Metellina segmentata; assembly: GCA_947359465.1. Lineage (NCBI taxonomy): Eukaryota > Metazoa > Arthropoda > Arachnida > Araneae > Tetragnathidae > Metellina > Metellina segmentata. Next base: position 30,725,509 of record OX375883.1, on the reverse strand, counting down.
AAGTACTTTCCATATTCAAAATCTTTTATTTTAACGAGAACGAGTATATCCGGTGGTGCAATGGGGAAGCACTGATGATATCACAAGGCACCAAAAAAAGGGAGGGAAAACTCGCGAATGTAGTGAAAGGCGAATCTATCTGCCTCAAATCTAATCGGGGATGTGAACATTTGATCGCACACAGGGAGGTGAACATATCTACCTCACGTCAAAATGGGGGGGAAAGCGATGCATCTTTTCCCGGGGATGGAGATCGAGTCCCGCATTGCCCCGTCTACCGTAGTGCGCATCGTACGAAAAATCAAGTGTTTACTCTGCTTCCATCTGAGTCTAACCAACTAACCGACTTCTCTCCTTTGAATCTGGACGTTCAAGGCTTTATAAGTTTTCCTTTGTAGAGATGAGTTGAGAGAAAGCCTGCCTGCTTAATGTGCTCTGAAACGTTTCTCCCTTCACTCTGTCATGTTTAGTTGTAGTTTTTTCTTCTTCTTCTGCCTAAACCCCCAAGATGACAACCACTATGGCATCTTAATGTGTTTGTTTTTCACAGTTATTCGGCCAGGGAGCTTCCTCTCGTACCCGTACCCTGGGTTCAGCGACTTGTTAACGGCTTTTTGTGGGGGTTATGCGTTCATTGCAGACCGAGATTGCAGGGGCTGTGCCCACGAGGTAGACGTACACTGATATAGGTCAGTTATATATACAAATAAAATGTGCAATGTCACAGTGTTGTTCTTCAGAATTTCTTGATGTACATTTCTTTAGAGGTGTCTCGTTTTGCAGTGGCATCACATCTGGTTGCTGGCTATGTTCCTCGTCTGAGTGCCTGTGTTCAGATTCTGGGGGTATTTGAAAGTATTTCTTCACATGGATTGTCTTCCTAGTGAATGCCTTTCCATTAGAACCTTCAACTCGAACAGCATTCCCGTTTCTTTCAACAACAGTCATAGGCACTGGTCTGAAGTTAGTCGTTAGTTTGTTTTGACGAATTAGAACTTGATCACCAGGCTTTAAGTCACATACCTTGGATCTTCTGTATTGGTCTGCATAAACCTTTCCTTTTTCTTTAAGAGTCTTGTCCCGGTTTCTCACAGCTTCGTCCAAAGGATATGATGTACTCCTCTGGATATCAGGTAACTTGCAGTGCATTAGTTGAGCGTGGAGGTGTGGTCCTGTAAGCAAATAGAAACTCTTGAAGTTGTTTTCTCCAATTCTTGTTTGTAGTGTAAGCTATTCGTAACCTCTTCAAGATTGACCTGTTCTGTATCTCTACTTGTCCATTAGCTTGGGGTCACAGTGGAGTAGAATGATGGTGTTTACATCCACGTTCCATAAAAAATGACTTACATGATTTGTCGATGAAAGTTCCTCCATTGTCAGTCATGACATGTTTTGGCAAGTCATATCTAGCAAACATCTCTGTCATCTGAGTAATCAGTGTCTGAGCACTAAGCGACCTTGTGATCACCACTTCAAAGAAACGACTATAATAGTCCAGTATGACAAGTAAATATTCTCCAGTTGGTAGAAGTCCCAGGTGATCCATAGAAATATATTCCCATGGTTCAGATGGCAATTCTGTCCGAGTCATCGGTTCTGATGGGTCAGGCACACCCACCAGTTGACATCACTGATACGTCCGAACAAAGTCATCAACATCTTTCTCCATGTTGTTCCACCAAACCTTGCTTCTAAGTATCCGCTTCATAGCCGTCATACCCATATGTCCTTCATGTGCTAATTCAAGACACTTTCTCTGAAGTTCTTCAGGGCAGACAATCCTTTTCCCTCGTAACACAACTCCATCAAATTCACAAAATTCGTTCTTTAAAATTTCTAATTGCTTCTGTTCCTTCACCCATTTTTTTTTTGTTTTTAAGCTTTTAATTAGTTCTTGTAGAGTCTTATCTTTATCTGTGGCTTGTCGCATTTCTTCTATCGAGAGAGCTTTGGGTATTGCAGCTTCAACAATATTATCTGTTAGCTTTCTTCTTCTTCCGCGCCTAATACTTTTAATGGTTCACCACCATATGAAAACAATTTTTTTCCAACTAGGTATGATCTGCATTTGATCTTAGCATATTTTAATTTTTCCCATTCCTTTCTCGTAATAACGTTGCAGCTTGCACCTGAGTCTATGATCATGGGTACTTCAACGTACCCTATGGTACAGTTCAGGAGCTCTTCTTTCCTGCTCATGTGTACAGCATGGATGGAAGAAACAAAGTCATGGTCACTTGAACTATCGTTTTCAGTATTTAATACTCTCACAGTCTTTCGCTGACCAAATCATTTTTTCTTAGATCGACACACTTTAGCAAAATGTCCAACTTGACTACAGTGTGGCGTTTTTGGTACACCACACTACTACCAATGGAGGGAGACTCAACGGTTTTCGTTTTATACAATTTATTTATGTCTTAAGAGAAATTTTACATCAACTACTATGTACAATGAATTTTACAATCGATAACAAACAGCCCGATTGTTCCTGTTCAAACAGTAAGTTTCAAACTCTCACAGTTTGTCTGGTTTTCAACGGGGTTTGATTTCCCCGTGTAATTTTGCAGAGAGCTACCTCCTTCGCCACCTTCCTCTGTGGCTTCCCTAGCTCGAGTCCCCTTTCTTTCTTCTCGGGGCAACAACTTTTTTTCTCCGCGTCGCCTCTGTTTCCAATTCACCTCCCACTCAAGGGGTCTCAGATCCCCCACATGTGCGAAAAAACCGACAACCGGCGGTTCTTCACAAAGCCCCGCTGTCCGGTGGAAATCGGGGTGAACAAGAAACAGAGGCCGACCCTGAGTTGTTTCCACACATGTGGCTGTCGGCTCCCTTGTGGACTACGATCTCACAACAGTTCAAGCACTTCTTACCTTGGGCTGGGCATTTGGGGTCTTTTTGTGTGTCGCCTGTAAGTCCACATTTCCAGCACACTGATTTAGAAGCCTTGTCATCAGCCTGACGATAGCGCGGTACACTTCTTTTTCAATTGTCTCGAATTTGTAATCGATTTACAGTTTCCTCTAGATGTGCTATTTTGTCCATGGCGTCGGACTCCAACTTGGAATGTTCGTATGACCGGCACCGTTCTTCTGCTCAATCCAACGTTAAGGCATCACGTTCGTCAATCGTAAGTCTTTGTAAGGGCACTTTACGACGATTTGGTCCCGTATGTGTCAGTCCACTTCTTCTTTCACAAAACCACGCAATCCAGCTTGCTGTCGAAGACGAACGATAAAGGACTCCAGCAGATTCATGCCACGGAACTTAAAATTTTCATAAGTTTCGTTGCCCGAAACCATGAATTTGTTTTTCAGAAGTGCAACGGCAGTGGCGTATACACCTGAAGCATTTCCATCTTCCTGTTGAATTGTTTGGTCATCCAAAGTTTCAAAAATGTCCGGGACATCCGGTCCAGCGAGATGAAGTAGCGATGCTTTCTTTCGATGTGCGTCTTTGATCCCCTTCGAATCGATGTAAAATTCGAAGGCTCGCATCCATTTTCTCCATCGGATAGCCCTAGTTCCTCTGTTTCCGTAGGCCTGAAATCTGGTAATGTCGTCTCTCTCAGCCATTCTATTTCAACTCAAAATTAATTTTTTCTCGTCGCCAATGTACTATTCTCAGCATTTAAGCTAGTATTATCTGCATTGAAGCTTTTAGTAATTATCAATATACAGCATTGAAGCAAGACCAATAATATCTTGCACGCTTTGCTACGATCCCCATATTTATTACTAGCCACTGCGTGGCTAGCCCGGCGTTGCCCGTGCCCATGGTGTTGCACGGGCAACGCCGTGATGTAAGGTATTAATATGATGTAACATTTTCCGATGATTTAAAATTCGTTGAAGATATATTGAATTAAAAAAAAATTTATTAATAGAAAATAATATTTTTAGGTAACAATTAAAACTGAAATTTTCCGCAGATTTAAAATCCATTGAAATTTTTACTCCATATTTAACGGTGTAGGAGATAGAAAAAAGAACTGACTCCAGTTAAAAGATTTATGGTGTGAATGGAAATTTATTTGCACAAAATAATCGGCGTTATGCGGATGGGCATGTCTGCAAACCCTGACTGCAACGTAACGTGGGTAGAAAAAGTTCTACGCGTTTGGTAAAGCGATGAAGGATAAAACAATTGAATAAATTTAAAAAATTTCTTGATTTAATTTTAAAAAATAAGAAAAAAATGTAATAACAAATGATACAATGGATATAATAAATATTGCTGAAATTGAGAAATGATTAGTACAAACCAAAAAAAACCTTGAAATTATAAAAATGTTTTAAAATAATTATTGCTAAAAGATTAATAAAAAAAAAATACTAATTATAAAAGAAACAGTTTGTTGGTAGCAATAAGGCTCGAAGGTGTTGGCTTTGAAGTTTGGTGGAAATATTGATGGTTTATTGCAACAGCCATTGGATTTAGAACCAGACATAAAACGGGTGGTTTGGAAAGATTTGACAGTGGCAGTAACATTGCATGTAAAATGTTGATGGTGACTTAAAAGAAATACCGGATTTAGTATTGTTTATTTTGATGATGGCATATTTACCTTTAAACATGACAGTGGTGGCTTTGCACAGATTTGACTTTTGCTGTATGGATAAACAGATTGGTGGTGTCAATAAGCCTTAAAAATTTTTGTTGATGTGTTTAAAGAGAAGCAAAATTGAACACCCAACCAAACCTATACCAGACATGACAGATGTGGCTTTGTACATATTAAAATAGATAGGAAATAAATATTACTGAAATTAAAAAATTATAAAAACTAAACAAAATAAGAGTGGTATAAAAAACACATTATAAACAGCAAAAGATGAACTGAAAAAAAAAATATGAATAGAAAAAAAATGAGGGGAAAAAAATAATAATAAAAGATAAAATGGATAGAAAAAAACATATTGCTGAAATTGAGAAATGATTAATAGAAACCAAAAAAACCTGAATTAATAAAAATGTTTTAAAAATAATTATTGCTAAAAGATTAATATAGAAAAAAAAATGTACTATTAATATAAAACACAGTTTGGTGGTGGCAATAAGTTTTGAAGAATATGGATGGTGTGTTTGAAACAAAACCAAAATTAACGATCAGACATTACATGGTTGGGTTTGTACACATTTAAATAGATAAAAAAGAAATAATCCTGAAAATAAAAAAATATTAATAGAAGACAAAATAATAAGAGTGGTTTAAAAACACATTATAAACAACAAAAGAATAAGTGAAATTAAAAAAATATTAATACAACACAACCAATAAGAAAAAAAGTAAGAAAAATAGATAATGGATACAAAAGATATATTAGTGAAATAATTAATACAAACCTAAATAAGCCTTGAACAGTATTGTTGATGCTATTGAACGGAAACAAAATGTACCAACAGATATGACACATGTGTTTGGACAGATTTATGTAGATAAAAAATAAATATTGGACTGTGACTTTAAATGATGGCAAATTGACCACCCAACATGACACTGGTTGCTTTGTACAGATTTTAAGTACGGTGGTGTGAATAAAGGCGTTGGCTTCGAAGTTTGGTGAGTATACATGTAAAAAATAAGGACCCGTTTTAAAACAACATTATAGAGCCATGTAATCTCCTTTAACACGACATTACACAGGCAGCCTTGCAGAGATGTGATGGTGTCTTTACGGATGGACAGTATGTTGTTCGCAATGAGTATTGAAGGCATTGTGTTTGAAGTTTGGTAAAAATCTTGATGGTTGCTTGAAAGAGATATTGGATTTAGAACACGAATTGACACGGGTGGTTTGGAGAGATTTTACAGTGGCAATAACATTGCATGTAAAATGCTGATAGTGGGTTTAAACACATTGGATTGTGTTGTTTATTTGTTTCGATGATGGCAAATTAACCACTTAACAGACACTGGTGGTTTTGCATAGATTTGGAGTTTGGTGGTGTGAATAAGCCTGAAACAGTATTGTGTATTTGAAGAGAACCTAAATGTAAAAAATGAGGCCCTATTTTCAAACGACATGACACGGGTAGCCTTGGACAGATTTGATGGTGGCTTTATGGATGGGCAGTTTGCTGGTGGCAATAATTGTTGAAGGCTTTGAAGTTTGTTGAGTATAGATTGTGTTTGAACAGAACCAAAATGTAAAAAATAAGGACCCGTTTTCAAACAACATTATACAGGCATGTAACATCCTTAACACAACATTACAGAGGTAGCCTTGCAGAGATTTGATGGAATCTTTACGGATGGTCAGTTTGTTGTTGGCAATGAGCCTTGAAAGCGTTGTCTTTGAAGTTTGTTAAAAATCTTGATGGTGGCTTGAAAGATATATTGGATTTAGAACCCGACTCGACACGGGTGGTTTGGAGAGATTTGACAGTTGCAATAAAATTGCATGTAAAATGCTGATAGTGGGTTAAAACACAATAGATTTATGTTTTTTTTTTTTTTTCTCAATGATGGTAAATTTACCACCCAACATTCACTGGTGGCTTTGCACAGACTTGAAGTTTGGTGGTGTGAAGAATCATAGAACAACATAAATTTTGTGTTTAAACAGAACCTAAATGTAAAAAATTAGGTACTTTTTTCACAGTACATGACACGGGCATGTAACCACCTGCAACCTACATCACACGGGTAGGCTGGGACACATTTGATGTTGGATTTAGGGAAGGGGAGTTTGTTGGTAGCAATAAGCCTTGAAGGCATTGAAGTTTGGTGGAAATATTGACGGTGTTTTGCAACAGATATTGTATTTAGAACCTAACATAACACGGGCGGTTTTGAAAGATTTGACAGAGGCAATAACATTTTATGTAAAATGTTGATGGTGACTTCAAACACATTGAATTCAGTGTTGCTTTTTTATTTTGGTGATGGCAAATGGACCACCCAACATGAGAATGGTGGCTTTGCACAGATTTTACTTTTGGTTTATGGATGAACAGATTGGTGGTGGTAATAAGCCTTGAACATTATTGTTGTATTTGAACAGAACAATAATGTAACATCCAACACAACCTAAATTTACCACCAGACATGACACAGGTGGCTTTGTAGAGATTAAAATAAAAGAAGAAAAAAAAAATTATCCTGAAAAAAAAATTACTAAAACACTAAATAACATTGGTTTAAAAAACATTACAAACAAAAATTAACTGAAATTCGAAAAACATTAATAGAACACAACAATAAAAAATAAATGATAAAATGGATACAAAAGAAATATTGCTGAAACGAAGTATTATTGATGCGTTTGAAGCAAAGCAAAATTTACCACCACACATCACACTGGTGGGTTTGGAGATATTTGACGTTGTCAATACGATTGCATGTAAAATGTTGAAGGTGGATTTAAACCGATATGGGATTGAGGTTTTACTGTAGTTGCCACATTGCACCTGTGTGAGAGAAAAACAGAAATATAAAAAATGAGGCTGACTTTGACATGACATAACATGTGTGGCTTTTGACAAATTTAATGGTGGTTCTATGGATGGTTAATTTGGTGGTGCCAATAAGTGTGAAACAGTATGATGGCGTTTTTTAACATTACATACATTTACAACCTGTGATGACACCTGTGGCTTTGGACAACATTGGATGGAAAATTTTGATGGTGGTTTGGAAGTGATATTTTATATATTACAGAGCTTCATTATACACTATGTTTAATGTCCTTCCATTTGGAGCTAGGATGTAAAGATTACTGGCTTTTCCAACTCTCGAACACCCCACATACAGTTGACCGTGTGAGAAACACGGTTTAATGAGGTTGAGTCCTACAACTTTCAACGATTGTCCCTGTGCCTTGTTGATGCTCATAGCGAAACTTAAACGAACCGGGAACTGAAGTCTTTTAAATTGAAATGGGATATCAGAAGGGATGATTGGTATTCTCGGAATGAAAACGTCTTCGCCTGTGGCATGTCCAGTCATGATGGTGGCTTGAATAATATTTGGCATGAGTTTCTTGACAGACAGTCTTGTGCCATTACAGAGTGAAGGTGGATTGAGATTTCTTAGAAGCATGATCGGTGCCCCAATCTTTAGTTCCAATATGTGAAAGGGTACTCCAGATGGTTTTAGTGAGTTTAAAAACTCCGTAGTGTAGTTTACGGCCTCATCTGTGTTACACGTAGTGTCGATAGATTTGTAAATTTGAACACTACCAGACAATTGTTGCAACAGTTGCTTGTTAATAACATTTACATCTTCGTTTCTTGGAGCAAGAATTGCCCTTTGGCATAGCCATGTGTGATTAGTAAAGTGTAGTGCGACATTTGGGTACACTGCGTCTTTGAGCTCTTGTTGTGTTTTAACAATATTTGCAATGCTTTGCATTGGTATACTTCCATCTGTTTTATCAGAAACAATGGCACCATTTCCCACTTTAAGTAGATTATGTGCAAAAATGTGGGCAGAGGGATCACCTGTTACATGAGCTTGCATGTTTGTCGAGAGTCGAAGTATGTGGATGCCATTCCAAATGTGAGATGATCTCAAGCAGGCTTGCATTTCATCCGCTCTGGTTCCGCGGGGAATAACCGGAAGTGTCTGGCGAAAGTCGCCAGCTAACACCAGTGACGCCTCCCATTATCTCATTGGTATGTCTGAGGTCTTTCAACGTGACATCAAGTGCTTCGAATGCGGCTTTGTGGGACATAGTACATTCATCCCAGACAATGAGCTTGCAATGCTGTAAAACCTTTGCCTTTGTCGAATTTCTTGAAATGTTACACGTAGGACTTTCTACGTTTGCCAAATGTAACGGTAACTTGAAAGCCGAGTGAGCAGTCCTGCCTCCCGTCAATAGTGTTGCAGCAATGCCCGATGAAGCAACAGCCAGGGCAATGTCGTTTCTCTGTCGTACTTTAGCCAAGAGAAGATTGATGAGAAAGGTCTTACCCGTACTGCCAGGAGCATCCAAAAAGAATATGCCACTCTGCCTATCAAAAACTGCTTTTGTAATGTTGTCAAATGCTTCCCTTTGATCTTGTACCATTTTTGGCTCATTCTCCTCTATGTATGCTGTTATTACATTTGCATCATAGGTTGTTTCAGCGAGTTCCTCACTCGGTAGTACTGAATCGCAGTTTCGATTGGGTTGTGGTAGTCCAAAACTTTTGAGGTCAGATCCACCCAACAATGCGACCTTATTCTCGATGTAGATTAGAGCTTTGTTGAATATGTCATCAGTGTAGTCCAAATCCATATTGTGTTGCTGTATGCGTGCTTGGTGCAGTAAGTCTTCAGAAAGGTTCTCCTTGTGGTTTATCCATAAGTGATGGGGAGAAGACATTGCGCATGTTTGTAGCATAACGGCAAAAAGATTGCGTAAAGTCTTTGGTGATCGAGCTGCAGCTGCTTCTTCCAATGCTTTGTTCCAGTGGTCGTCGTTTTCCAGAAGTCCTCTGAGCTGGCAAGCCTCTTTGTAGGTTGTACAGATTCTTCCTTCAAATGTTTTCAAATCTGCAAATGACACATGCCCTCGTACTTCATGCAGCAAGTGTCGAAGGTGAAAGCATTCCGAGTTGGTTGGATGGACGGTGCAAACACGGCCTAGTGCGTCGCTGAACCTTATTCCCGCTTGTTCGGGCACAACTTGTCCTTGCTTTCGACGGTTCCATGTCTTGTTTCTGGTGTTCCAAGTGTAGTAATTTGGTACTTGGTTGTACAAAAGGGTGCGCGCAAAGTCATCTTAGGTGCAAAGTCGGAAGAAAGCCGTGAGTGTTGTTTGTTGAGGTGATTGGGCACGTTCTGCAGCATTTTCGGTTGTGAAGTAGACTCTCTGGCCATTCTCAAGGTGGATGCTTAAATGAACGACTGTGGGATGGCGTTCATGAATTGGAAAGTTCAGTTAGGATTACAAACTGACAATAAGAAACAAATAATATTATGCTTTAAAAAATTCGCTGAAACAAACCAAAATTAGAAACCGTTAATATATAACTTTAAAAACGATAGTTAGGATTACAAAATGACAGTAAGAAACAAACAAATAGTATTATGGTTTTAAAAAATCGCTGAAACAAACCAAAATTAGAAACCGTTAATATATAACTTTAAAAACGATAGTTAGGATTACAAAATGACAATAACAAACAAAGAAAACTTTAACAACGATAGTTACGATTACAAACTGACAAAAGAAACAAATAATATTATGCTTTTAAAAAATCGCTGAAACAAACCAAAATTAGAAACCGTTAATATATAACTTTAAAAACGATAGTTAGGATTACAAAATTACAGTAAGAAATAATATTATGGTTTTAAAAAATCGCTGAAACAAACCAAAATTAGAAACCGTTAATATATAACTTTAAAAACGATAGTTAGGATTACAAAATTACAGTAAGAAATAATATTATGCTTTTAAAAAATCGCTGAAACAAACCAAAATTAGAAACCGTTAATATATAACTTTAAAAACGATAGTTAGGATTACAAAATTACAGTAAGAAATAATATTTTGGTTTTAAAAAATCGCTGAAACAAACCAAAATTAGAAACCGTTAATATATAACTTTAAAAACGATAGTTAGGATTACAAAATGACAATAACAAACAATAAAAATAAAGATAACTTTAACAACGATAGTTACGATTACACACTGACAATAAGAAACAAACAAATAATATTATGCTTTTAAAAAATCGCTGAAACAAACCAAAATTAGAAACCGTTAATATATAACTTTAAAAACGATAGTTAGGATTACAAAATGACAGCAAGAAACAAACAAATAATATTATGGTTTTAAAAAATCGCTGAAACAAACCAAAATTAGAAACCATTGATATATATAACTTTAAAAACGATAGTTAGGATTACAAAATGACAATAATAAACAAAGATATGCCTTAAAAATATGAAGAAAAACACAAAAACAATAAGAAACAAAGGAAAAAGATATATATAAGAATAAACCGTTAATAAAAAATTAGTTACGATTTCAAATTACAATAAGAAACAAAGGAAAAATGTTATTTTGCTTTTATGAAAAAAGCTATAAAACACACATTAACAATAACAAACAAAGAAAAATTAAAATTATGCTTTTAGAAAAGCAATAAAAACAATAGAAATTTAATAAAATTGTTTACCGTTTTACTGGCGTCAGCAGTGCGAATAGACGCACACTTAACAGTCACAATTTGAATCAGAGGCAAGACCGATTCAAGAGTGTTGCCATTCAGAGGAAAACAAATAATAATTCAATATCGTATTAATTATTTAATAATTAATAAAATTTTCTAGATGAAATTTTAAAAATCGGGCTGGTATATAAAATTGCAAAAAATTCGTACTACATGTGTGCCTAATTTCATTAGTGTGAATGCCATAAATTCGTCAGGGCACCCCATATATACCACACACACATAAACACAGAAACTTCATTTTATAATAGTAGAGATAGTTAACAGTTACATACATATATACAGTTAAGACTCAAGTAGTCAGATATTGTAAATACGTGTGGCTGAATTATAGCATGGATATTACAGATATGTTGTTCGTCTAGGGAGACAAGAACAAAGCCTGATATACCGAGGGCCGAGAAAATATTTCTTTTAAGAAAATAAGCAAATTATACATTACGATACATGTTATGATGCGCGATTTATAAAACTACAAATCTATAATAGGTTAGAATGTTTTTTGTTCACAAAAACGGAACATATTCTACTCTGATATTATTTTTGCAAATTAAATTACGAATGAATTTTAATTTAATATCGATATGTTTCAATCTACCATGATTATTTTCATTTGTTATACATTCGATACAAGATTGATTATCTTCAAACACAATAAGATCTGAAACATCGATAATTTCTGAAGCTACACTTTTCAACCCCAAAAGGCCCTGAATACCTTTACTTTAATGCTATTACTTCAGCTTCAGTAGATGAGAGAACAATACATTTTTGTTTATTACAAGACCAGAAGATTGGAGAATTACAAAACATTATCACATAACCAGAAATAGATTTTCTATCATTTGGATTCGTACCCCAATCAGCATCTACATACATAGACTTTTGATAATCATATGAATCTTTATAGTACTCTAGTTTTATATAAGTTAGCAGTACCTTTTAAATACCTTAATATTTTCTTTAAGGCACACCATCCAGCATTATTTGGATGCTCTTGAAGTTGACTTAAACAATTTACAGCACACAAAATATCAGGTCTAGATACATAAGCTAAATAAAGTAACGATCCTACAAGTTCTCGATATGGTCCGACAAATACATCACCTTTCTCAAAATCGGCTAATGTTGATTTAGGATTCATAGGAAGTACACTAGGTTTACAATCTAACATGTTAAACTTTTCCAGCAATTTTACAATATACAATTCCTGATCCATTATCAACTTATCAGAATTAAATTCCAAACGAATTCCTAAAAATTCAGTTGCACATTCAGATTTAGACATTTGAAATTCCTTAGATAATAATGATATTAAAATATTAGTTTCTGTAACCTCTGAACCTGCTATTAATAAATCATCTACAGGCACATAAAGAACATTAGACAGAGTGATCTCTGACTTCTCTGGACAGTTCAGTGGAGAAAATGAAATCTCACCTCTTCCAGTTACTTCTATCTGGTCAGCATTGGCAACTTCTACAGTTGAGGTGCCATCTATCAACTTGGAAAATTTCCTGATATCTGAAGTCATATGCTCAGTTGCACCACTGTCCAGGATCCACTGGTTTGAGTTGCTCTCTCCTTTACCTGCTGACAATGCCCAGCTCTTCATCTCAATTGCAGGCTTGGCATGTCTCTTTTGAGCTTCTTCACAGTTTCTTGAGATGTGTCCCCATTCACCACATGCAAAGCATCGAGTTTTCTTTAGTTGTGGAACTTCATCCTCTTTATTAATTTTCGAACTCCTTCTTGCAGTGAACTTGGATGGCTTCTTCGACTGATGATAGTTTCTATTGTGGAGGGCCTTCTCTTCTGAGCTGTCTGGATTTGGCTCATGCCTGTGGATTCTCTTTTCTTCCACGAGTAGTCTTGACTTTACAATTGAAGTCGTCAGGCTTCCTTCATCTTTTCCATGTTCAAGATGAGAGGCTCATAGACTTTAGGTAGGCCAATCAGCATCACTAGGGCAACTTCACGATCTGTAAAAGCATATCCACCACTCTCAAGTGTTCTATGAATGTTCATGAGTCAACTTAAGTATGATTGCATGCTTTCGTTGGGTTTCAAGGTAATATTGAAGAATTCTTTCATAAGCTGGAGTATATGTAATAGTCCAAACCTTGTATGCATCTCCTTCAATGTCATCCATGCATCTCCTTCAATGCTATCCACGCATCTCTTGCTCTTAGAAGTTGTCCTATGTCGTCGAGATAACTGTCCTCCACTATAAGGAACATTAGCGACAACGCTTCGTCATTTCTTCTTCGTTGGTCGCCGGACATGTCCAAGCCATCACCAGGCTCCACGGCTTCCCAACATCTCTTCTGTGTCATTGTAGCACGGGCACGTATTGCCCAGCTGTGATAATTTTCGCCAGTAAGTTTTGGTAGTCTTTGAAAGTCCTCACCCATCGTGAATATCTTCGGCAAAAAACGAAATCAAACTTCTTTTTCTTCTTCGAAAGGGCAAATCGTGCTGATAACGTGTTAAATATAAAACACGAGGAGGGTTCAATCAATTTAACAAACTATTTATTTAGTAAAACATTTAAATACTGTGAAAAAAAAAACAGATTGGGAAAAACCACATGGCAAAAAGCGTGGTGGAAAAGGAAGCGACAACAGATAACCAACTGATGCCACTCAGCTTATACAAAAGTATGCATTGCCAGGTTTGCAAGTAATAATGGGCATATTTTAACACCTTTTCCCTCTTTCTAGGACCTTTCCCCAACGGTGAGGCATTTTGCTTTGCATGAGAGCAAGCTTCACAAAATGAAGTCGGAGTCGGAAGTCCTAATTTCTTAAGCACATGTTCACAAGGATGACCAAGCCTGCGATGCCATAATTCTTTTTCTTCCACAAGAAAAGCACTTTCAACACCTGGCACAAAATCACAAATATACTGTCCCGAACTATCGCGATTACCAAGTATAAAGTGTTCAGTCTTATGTTTCACAAAAACCTTTTGGTTTTCAAACACTAAACTGAAACCTGCACTTTCTATTTTTCGGACAGAAATTAACTGTCCAATCAGATTTGGCACATATAAAACATCTTTCAGGGTAATCTCCTTGCCATTTTAAATTTTTCCGATGATCACACCAACACCTTCCACTTTAGCAGTCCTTGAAGCGCATTTAATACTGCCTGATGACGGACTTAATTCAGAAAACCACTCTCTTTTTGAGCGCATATGGGATGTAGCACCAGAGTCTACGATAAAGATTTCTCGTGTAGAGCTTCCCACAACAAAAGACACTGCAGTTGAGGCATGTCTTTCATCTAAATTATGTTGACTTTTACAGTCTCTCTTCATACGACCGCTCTTCCTGCAATTATAGCATATCATCTTCTTTCGGCAAAACTTCGCTGTATGTCCTTTTCTTTTACAGTTTTGGCAAAAGTAATCCTTCTTGACAGGAAAGGCAGCATTTTCTCCTGGATATTTCCGTGATTTGACGCTGTGTCTGAAATCTTTTGACAAAGCCTCTGCATCCAACAGGCGTTGAGTCACAAAGTCCAACGTTAGGTTTGCACTTGGCTGATTCTCCAAAGCCACTTTGACGGTCTCGAACTCAGGAGTAACTGACATCAAAATGTAGACAATGATATCCATGTCATTGACCTTCGCTCCAGACATACGTAGATCACTAACGGGATCACACTATCAATATGCTTTCGCATAGGCACATCATTGGCTTTCTGTAAGGTAGCCAATCGTCTGCGAGCTAGAATTTAGTTCACAGCTCTTTTATTGTTTCAGTTCCAACTTCTTCCAGACTTTACATGAATGTAGTCTCAGTCTGCAGAGAAACAAGAATTTTATCGCTCAAAAGTGTCAGCAGGAAAGCGTAGGCCCTTTTCGCCTTCACAGTGTGTCCGAATAAGTTGCAGTTGTAGCATTGTGAGGGACCCTTCTTTCCTCTGTAGTGCTCAACTGTTATGGTCATATATACCATTCGGTCATCTCATAGATTTCTTCCCAATTTGAGGATTTAATCAGTGTAACTAAAAACATCGGGAGGGGTGTTTTAGTTCTCTGTTGCGTCATTTGCGCATTTCGTTCGAAAGTGAATCCTTCGGGTTCCAGATCCAGGCCGATATCAGGGATAAGAGTATCTCTTGGGAGACATTTTAGGACGATTTTTGATGGTCTTTGATTGCGGGGATGGTGATGAAGTATTCAATATTTTCATCAGTCATATATTTAGTGAAGATTCTATATTCATCTTCGCTGGTAACGGTCGCCTTCAGGAATTCTTCTAATAATTTACGTGTGGGAGTGAAGTTTTCGAGGCAGCTTTATGGGCGGCTTTAATTTGGAGAGTTACGTTTTTAATCGCTTCATTCAATTCCTCACCATTAGTGATGTTAGGGAGCACATATGGGATGTTTTGGCGAAGCTCTTGTCCAAATTTAATCCAATTGGTGGTGACAGCTCTGGTGTTATATGGGATTGTGTATGCAAGGTCAAAAGTGAGCATAATGGGGTTGTGGTCAGAGGAAAGATCAGGTATAGATTTAATTTCATATGGATATCCAAGACCCCTGATCAGTGCAAATTCAACTGTAGAGGTGGTATTTCTACCAAATCGGGTTGGGGTGGTGGGCGCAATTATGTCAATGTTATGTTGCTGAGTGTATCTGTGTATGGTTTGCCCCATGTTACATGTACGAGTGCAATGCCAAAAAGTATGGTGAGCGTTGAAATCTCCACAAGCAATATTGTCATCATCATAAGAAAAGAGGGCAGTTAAATCATTATCAATGTCAATAGCAGTAGCTTTAGGGGGGCGATAAGTGGAAATTAAAGTTATAGGGTTGTGAGTGTTCAGAGTGATGGAAATTAAAGTGGCTTGAAAATCAATTAAATTAGGTGTAGGGATGTGCTTGTGAGGAATTGGATTTTTGATGGAAATAGCGGTTCCGCCACGTAATCTGTTATTAGTATTAGGTCTGTCATTTCTGTAGTTGATATAGTTAGCAATGTAAACGTTATTTTTTGGGCCCAGATGAGTTTCTTGTAAGAGGAGAATGTCGGGAGTGTACTCATTTACGAAAAATCTCAATTAGTCAATTTTAGTATAAATACCATTGGCGTTCCAGAAAGAGATACGCAAGCCATTCTGTTGTCTATTCATGATTGGTTGGGGAGGAAGTGATGTCGAACATATGTTCGACGAAAGTAAAGATTTTGTCAAAGGGGTCAGTTTTAGTTTTGATTTCATTCATTATTTTTCTGAATTTATTGATCATTTGGTTGAGTCCTCCAAACATTGTAAAAATTTGTTTAAATTCGCGGATGATGTCGATGGCATCACGGAAGTCTTATTTGTGTTCTGAGGAAGTCTGAGGATTCTGTCGGTTGGCGCGGGGTTCGATACCAGCATGGATGTTAGTTTCGGTTGTTGGAGCGGGTTGGGGGTTTAAAGCTTCAGCATAGGAGAATCCATTAGTAGTTTTCCTACTTCTAAACAATTTATTGGGTTGAGGAGTATGGTTTTTGGGGAATTTTTTACATCCCTTCCATGAGGCCACATGCCCGATTTCATGGCAATTAATGCATCTGGGATGCTCAGGTTTTGGCTGTTTGCAGGATCCAGTGCGGTGACAGAGTCCGCATTTTAAGCATCTAGTTTGTAGATGACAGTTTTCACTGCTATGTCCAAACAGGTTACAATTATAACATTGAGAGGGGCCTTTATTTCCTCTATAATGCTCCACTGTGATGGACATGTAAAGGCAAGTAGTTATGTTGTAAATGTCTTCCCAGTTTTCAATTTTTTTAAGTGTTACAAGGAACATTGGGAGTTTTGTTTTCGTGCTACGTTGCGTCATTTGTGCAATTCTTTCGACAACATAATTCAGTGATTCAAGTTCCTCCTTAATTTCGGTAAGAAGGGAGTCTCTCGGGAGTCCTCTGATAACAACTTTAGCCGGTCTATTATTACGTGGAGTTATAATAAAGTATTCCTTATTCTCATTTTCGAAATATTTAGTGAGCGTGCGGTATTCATCTTCGTTTTAGGCAATAATTTTGAGAAATTCCGGAAAGTTTACAGTTGGGGGTAATGTTGAGTTGGGTTTCAATGTCATTAAGCAATATAGTGTGATTTCCGCCTGGGCGGATATGAATTGGTTGCATTTTGATAATAACAGGGGTATCGACAGTATCAATAACCTCTTCTAAGACATTAAAATTGTTATTAGTTACAACTTCCTTCTCTGGGAGGGATTGGTTTGAAGTGAAATTATTTTTAGCGGCGAGTCTTTTCGGGGGGTCTTGAAAGCACCTTCAGCATTTAATTTTTTGGATGGAGTTTTTTCATCGTCAGGGTTCGGTCTCTTATTTTTACGTGTATGTTTAGTACATGAATCAGGGCAAGGTATCTTATAAATGAGGAAGTATTTATTGAAGACACAGCACACACACACACACACACACACATATATATACAGATTTGAGGGGATTGCAGAATTAACCAATAAGATTCTTGTATATTGAAACGGACGTACAAGAAAGCTATAGTACATTCACACATGCTGCCTGGAATGAATGACTCAGTCCTAGCAGCACAAAGAAAGATACTGAGAGTTCTATGGGCGATTACATTATACAACAAAGATAAAAAGCGTAATCGGATATTCATTTTAAAAAGAAAAATTCATAAAATAAAGTATATGGATTATTGTAAAATCTAAAACTTTACTTTTCTTGCTTTTCGCAAAGCATATTCTGTGATTATGTTGTGGACGGCCTTTTTTAATGAAATTTTACTGCGCTAACCGGCGCTCCTTTACTACAAGCCCCCTTGGTATAGCAAATCATTAAAGTTAAAAACTACCAATTTTTCTTTCTGGTTACACTTGGAATTGTTTCTTAAAGTTAATTTCAGGAGAGAATGAAGAACAATTAATTTAACAAATATAATTTATTGAAATGAACTTACATAGGGCTCCCTACAAGTAAGATAAAATGGATGTGGAAAATCCTAAATACACTCATGTCCATAAAAGATAATGCCAGCTACGGCAAATAAAGGTTCAGAAACAAAACAAACGTGACCTATTCATAAAGCCTATTTATTAAACAAAAGATAAAGGACAAAAAAGATGGTGTATGTATGATACCATTCATAAAAACTACGATTTTTGCTCACTGGAACAATTACAAAAAATATCAACCATACAAAAACTTAACATGACATGGTTAGTATGATGGTTAATACATTGTATGTCTCCCAGACGATGAAATACAGTTCAACTGTTTGTAACTTATCAACTGTTTTTGTAAGTTATCCCCAGTACTTAACCAACCTCGGAGATAAAACTTCCCTTCATACATTATTTTTTGAGATACTTCAATAAACAATGTCATTTCATGTTCATCATAAAAACTGTTAACAAGATTATCTACATAAAAAGAGTGAATAAGTTTAAGCAACATATTTTTTATTACAATGATAAGTTTTCATATATTTCTGCAAATGAAATTCTATTACATCTGCTAAAAGAAAAGGGCTACTTTTCACACCAAACATTATTCTAGTATGACGAAATATTTTTATTCACATTTTTCCACCAAAAGAATCTAAGAAAATCACGAATGTCTGCTATGGCTGCAAATTTACCCTCCCGAAATTTGAGAAGAACGGAAGATATTAGCTCTATTAAATTCGGGCCACATTCTAAGCACTGATTTAGAGACTGAGAATGCTTCACTCTCGCAGAAGCGTCCAATACCGGTCTTATTGGTGTAGAGCTATTATCCTTTATAACCAGTCGGTGTGGCAAATAGTGTCCATTATCAATGAACTCACTCTGTTTGACTTCTTCGATTATACCTAGATCGAGCAAACTGTTGAAAACCTCCTCGTATGATATGAACAGATTTTGTGCTTGAAGCTTCTGTGTTGAAGATTCCAAACGCTTCACATCTAAATCCTTGTTGGTAAGTAGCGGTAGATGATCTTCAGACCAGGGCAAAACAACTTCATAGTGTCCTTCACTGTCAAGTGAAATGGAATTTTGAAATTTCAACTTTGTTTGTAAATCTCTTTCTTCTCTGGCCTTTTGCGTGGCCGGGTCAATTATTCCAATTGTTTCAAGATTCCAGAGTTCGGTGACAGTTACATTCTTAACAAACATATTTGTAACTGCCATCGTAGAATTGTCATCAGAAGTTTCATATGGCATCTTTCCCATCAAGGTCCAACCTAAATATGTTCCTACAGCAACAAGTCCACACGGCAGATGAATAATCTTTCCATTGAAGAGTTTACCCGCAACATCAGCCCCGATTAATAGATCAATTGCTAGTGATTCTTCTTGTTCAGATTAATTGATCACTTACAGCTCCTCTGCACATGGCGTGGTCATCAAATTGAGCAGTTCATCTCAGATCACGTTCTCTGTCTGCTTAATACTGACGAGAAAACGTACTTTCACGAACCCACGAGGACATTTCACTCACTGGACTTGGCCATATGTTCTCCTGCACTTCTGCCATTGTTAAATCTAACAATAGGAAGTGACTTGCATAACAGCGATCACTTCCCCCTTTTCGTCTCGCATGATAGTAACGTTAAAGTGAACCATCGACCACCTGCCTACTTATATCATCGAGCGGATTGGGTTGCATTTTCGCAGCTAGCAGTTATTGTAGAGACAATGGTCTCCAGTGGGGATATTAACATCGCAGTGAATAATGTCACAGAAGCCATTATAAAAGCTGCAGACACAACTATTCCTAAAAGTTCCTCAAAACCACGCAGAATTCCCAAACCCTGGTGGAACATTGAATGCCAGGGAGCTTATAAAAGACAAAGAAAACTCTGGAACATATTTCGAAGGTACCCAACAACTAACAACTTGATTGCTTTTAAGCAGGCTAAGGCATTTGCTCGTAAAATAAGGCGTCAAAGCCAGAGGGAATCTTGGACTAGATACGTCTCTTCAATCAATTCATCGACATCAAGCAAACAACTATGGAGAAGAGTTAAGGCAGCGAATGGTCTATATCGTGAATTTTCCATTCCCATTTTAGAAACCACCGCTGCTGTGTTCTCTTCTCCACAAGACATCGCTAACGTCATGGGAGAGGCATTTGCATGTGTATCGAGCTCTGACTCTTATAGTCGTTCTTTTTTAATGACTAAGAGTCGAGCTGAACGAACACATATTAATTTCAAAAGCAAATGCAATCTTTCTTATAATTGTGAGCTCACGATGTTCGAGTTGAAGAAGGCTTTATCACAAACACACAACACCAGTCCTGGGCCGGATGGAATCACCTACCAGATGCTTAACCACCTGTCGTTGGATTCTTTAAAACACATTCTTTTGTTATTTAACAGAATTTGGATGGAGCACAAGTATCCCACTTTATGGCAAGAGAGTATTGTGATTCCAATTCTGAAGCCCGGAAAGGACCCAAAAGACCCTCTGAGTTACCGTCCAATTGCCTTAACGAGCTGCCTATGTAAAACCCTGGAACGTATGGTCAATGCCCGTCTTGTTTATATATTGGAGAAAAACAAGTGCATCCCTCCGCACCAGAGTGGCTTCCGTAAAGGTAGATCCACTCTTGATAATACCATCTATCTCGAACGGCAAATTCGTAATGCCTTTGTGCGAAGGAATCACTTAGTTTCTATCTTCTTCGACATTGAGAAGGCATATGACCGTACATGGCGATACGGTATCCTTCGAAATATGTTTAATTTTGGTTTCAAGGGTAACTTACCTCTTTTTATTGAGAATTTTTTATCCTCGCGACTCTTTAGGGTACGTGTTGGAAATATTTTATCGGATCATTTTATTCAGGCTGAGGGAGTTCCTCAGGGATCTGTTTTAAGTGTCACCCTTTTCATTATTCATATCAGCAACATACTTCATGCACTTCCTCCATCAGTTCGTGCTTCATTATATGTCGATGATTTGCAGATATCGTGCCAGGGATCAGATATGCGATTGATCGAGCGACAACTTCAGACAGCTGTCAACAATCTTGTCAAGTGGTGTGACCAGAACGGCCATACATTATCCACAAGTAAGAGTAGCTGTGTCCATTTCTGTCGGAAACGAGGTCTACATCCAGATCCACAAATACACATTCGCAATATTATAATACCCGTAATCAATGACATAAAATTCCTCGGAGTAATATTTGACCGTAGACTCACCTTTCTTCCACATATATTATATTTGCGAAGGAAGTGTGAGAAAATATTAAACATCCTCAGAGTGTTATCAAATACTTCTTGGGGAGCGAATCGTGTCTCACTGCTTCGAGTGTATCAGTCTCTCATCTTGTCTAGAATTGACTACGGCAGCATTGTGTATGGGACTGCGAATATCTCTGCTCTACGGAAATTGGACACAGTTCACCATTCTGCTCTGAGAATTTGTTCTGGTGCATTTCGCACATCACCAGTCCAGAGTCTCTATGTGGTATGTAATGAAATCCCTCTTGAGACTTACGGCGCAAGAAGTTGTCTGCTAATTATTATTTCAAGATCTTATCAACACAATCTCATCCTTTCAAGCACATGACTCTCGACCCTGGTTTAAATCGACTTTATCTTGCCCGTTCTACTCATATACGTCCTTTTTATGAACGGACAAAAGCTATTGTCAATGATTTAAACCTAAGTAACGTTGTCACCCACATAAACGATACATTTCTTTTTCCACCTTGGGATCTACCGTACATAACATTTCTTAACCCTTTCGCTAAATATAATAAATCTGACACAGCTCCAGTTGTTTTTCAACAATTATATTCTTTACACCGCTGTCAATACAACACTTACAAACCAGTTTTTACTGATAGGTCCAAAGGAATAGGATATGTGGGCTGTGGAATTGTCTTTCAAGACTGCACATACAGTTATAGCCTACATCCATCCTGCTCTGTATACACTGCTGAGGCCGTAGCAATTTATTACGCGCTTCAACAAATTAACTCTTCCACCTACCATTCATTCTGTGTATACACTGACAGCATGAGTGTCTTACAACAACTGGAGCAATATACCATCACTTGCCATCCTGTCGTGTCGGATATATTTACCATCTTACGCACGTTGAAGAGCAGGGGTTTCGATATTCTTTTCTGTTGGGTCCCGAGTCACGTGGACATCAAAGGTAATGAGCTTGCTGACAGTGCTGCGAAAGCAGCCAACGTTCCATTGCAGCAGGCCGTTCCTTTTACTGACATCAAGATGTCCACAAAAGATACTTTTAATTCATTATGGCAAGAATCTTGGGATCTGCAAATCCACAACAAGCTACATTCCATCAAACCATTTATTCATCCATGGCCATCAGCACCCATGCGAAGGAGTGACGTCAAATTGACTCGCCTTCGTATTGGACATACTCGTTTCACTCATCGTCATCTGTTTCTGGGAGAGAACGTCCCAAATTGTAATTCGTGCTCCACTCCTTTTACTGTAGATCATATTTTAATTGTATGTCCTGTTTTTAATTATCAACGTCTTAAATTTTTCAAAAGTACTTTTTTAAATCTGCGAGATTTGATTGGGGAAAATCCCCATTCAAACCTTTTTGCGTTTTTACATTCAGTTGGTTTTTTAAATCTCATAGCGCTTTTATCAATCACAATACTTATATAATCTATTATTTATATGCTATTTAAATTTTTACTATATTGTTCATCAGACTGTTTAAGATCATGACGTATTATTTTCCTTCACGAATACTCTTTTTATATTCATTTTATGATGAAATAAATCATTTATCATATTGCGCAAGACATAAATCTACCTTTTTTTATTAAATAATTTTATATTTACATTGATTCTTATTTATTTTTATCTTGCGTTTGGCGCAGTTTGTCCGCTTTTGGACCTTGCGCCATAAAACCCCAAAATCCAATCCAATCCTGCACATGGTTTTAGTATTGGAATGGGTATATCTGAGCAAATTGTTTGTTGGTCAAGGACCTCAAAGTTACAATTATAATCACCTTTCAAACTGCTAAAAAATACTGTTGTGGCGTGGTGTGGAAATAGGGTACCAGCTCAATATGACCTCGTCATCTGACCGTGGTTCAAAATTATGTGCTGTCCTTGGATCTTTTTCTTCGGGGATTAATCCTGTACCCTCACCGACAGTCTGTTGTGTTGCTGCTATTGAGATTAGCAAGAACTACACGTTCTCCTTTCTCCTAATAACAACAAGAAATTTGATATTCCAAGAATTTTAATAACGCTATTTCATTTCGTTGAAACTACAACAATGTTGCCCTCCCGACAACTACAAATAATAAAATAACAGACTAAATTAATTAGATGCGCGCCCCCAGGGGCATTCCTTCTTTAGGTTTGTACGGGCTTCACGACCCCGGGGTACCTGAGTGATCTTCCCTCCCTTTCGTTCTGCTTCTCCTCTACCCTTAGCTTTTTGCTTTTTCTTCCTCCCTCGTTGTGGTTGCCTTTTCGGAGGTGAGGGCTCCCCTTGAGAAGCTCTTCGCCAGTCTGAGCCTTTAGCTCCTCTTGGGGATTATATCACCCACGTGTTTGCCGTGCGTGGAGACCTGTGTCTTCGGAAAGGGTGATCCTGGTGATTGAGGGACAACATAACGCCCCAATACATTGCTTCGGCTCCTGCTTCGAATAAACAGGCGGTGTACTTTGGTCCCAGTACATTGATCGGCTGGTGGGTATATCCTGCTAGGACTAAGGACCTGCTCACCAACTAGCTCCTTAGGGCAGTCATAGAGGTGAGTTGGGTCCGTATAGTCCCTGGCTAGCACCGGTGCAGAAACCTGTATCCCCTCGTAGGACTCCATGGTGGGTGGTGCCGCCGGGGACTGAACATCTATTTCTCAAACATGAATAACCCAAAATCAACTTCTCCTTCAGTGGAGCAAATATGTATTTATAATAATGAAAAAAATATAACAGAACAAAAATTTTTTGTAATAAAGAGTAACGAGGGTAACCTTAAAAATATATCTGCTATTTTACTTCATAAAACAATATTAGGTATGGTTGGAGAGACTAAAAACATAAAAAAAACCCTAGCAGGAGATGTACTTGTTGAAGTTTTAAATAGAACACAAGCTTTAAATATAATTAAAATAAAATCCGTCGGTCCAATAGGAGTAACTGTTACACCCCATAGAACTTTAAATTCATCCAGAGGTGTTATATCTGAATCAGACTTAGTTCATGATACAGAACAAGACATCTTGGAATCCCTATCCGAACAATATGTAATTAACGTCAAAAGAATCACAATTTCAAGAAATAATCAGAAAATACCCACTAAACACTTAATATTAACTTTCAGTACACCAAGCATACCAAAACACGTTAAAATAGCATACATTAATTGCCCAGTGAGACCTTTCATTCCAAATCCTGTCCGTTGTTTCAAATGCCAAAGATTTGGCCACTCTTTCATGTCTTGCCGCGGCAAAGAAACCTGCGCAAAATGCTGTAGTACAGAACATAAGACCGATGTCTGTACTACATTGTCCCTTTGCTGTGTGAACTGCAAAGGTGACCATCCAGCTTTTGCCAGGTCTTGTCCTAAATTTGTTTCTGAAAAAGAAATTCAAACAATTAAAGTGCAACAAAACATATCATTTCCGGAGGCCCGAAAAATTGTTAACGATCGCACCCCGAAACCTGGAATATCTTACTCTACAATAGTAAAAAAACCCTTCAAAACTAGCTCTACTCAAACCGATACAACTGTGTCTAAGCCATCTGATCAAAATAAAACTTCATCGAACCAATATATAACGCCTTTTTCTAAAGCATCAGCTACAACCTCATCAAATACAGAAAATATAAACCAATCAAATCGATCTGTAAATACCTCTCTTAAGAGAACCATACCACCTGGGAAAAATAATATTAAAATAGCAAGAAATTCTTCTCAAACCTCTCTACTGCCTAGATCTGGATCTAGCACCACTATGTCAGGCCAACCAACGGGCCAGTTACAGTCTGATGTTTCATCCAGAAACGTAATAACCGATCCTTCTACCAGTGACCTAATAAATCTTTACAACAGCGAAAGTGATATTTCCTCTGTAGAGAGTGATGGCTTGGAGACTTCGCCACCCAAGTCCAAAAAGGATCTTCGGCAAGACAGATCTCGTCCTAGGACGAGAAAACATAAGTAGTTTCTTCTTTTCTTTTATCCTTTATTTTTATGGCTTCCTTTCTTTCCTGGAACTGCCGGGGTTTTCGACAAAAAATTGATGATGTCAAAGACATCATAAACAACCACAAGCCAGCTGCAATCGCCCTCCAGGAGACCTTTTTAAGAAGCAATGATTCCACCAACATTCACTATTTCACTACATTCAGAAAAGATTACGATGATGGCCATAGAGCATGTGGAGGTGTTGCATTGCTTACCTCCCATGACTTTCCAGTAACTCAAATTAACTTAAAAACAAATCTGCAAGCTCTTGCTGTAAGACTTCACGTAAATATTTTAATAACAATATGCAATTTATACTTACCTCCTAACACCCGTATTGCCACTTCTGACTTAAATAATTTAATAGATCAACTTCCACAACCATTCATTATACTTGGTGACCTAAATGGCCATCATATCCTCTGGGGCAGTTCAGACATTAATCAAAGAGGCAAACAAATTGAGAAACTAATAACGGACAATGATTTATGTATAATGAATAACGGCCAACCTACTTACTTTCACTCACCTTCACTTACTTACCATTCAATAGATCTGGCAATTTGCACACCTTCAATTTTGCCATTTTGGACCTTTTCTGTGGATCCTTACCTTTACAATAGTGACCATTATCCAATTAAACTTAAATATGAAGGCCAATACCAACCTCACTCTGTCAGCCAAACTAACTATATATTTGAAACTGCCAACTGGCCACTCTTTACTAGCCTCGCAAATATTTCCAACGCAGTAGAAATTGGTGACATCGATGAAGTAACTTTAAAAATAACAGATACAATTATAGCAAGTGCTGACGCTTCCATTAAAAAAGTAATTAATAGGCCTAAAAAACAAAAGAAACCTTGGTGGAATGAGGATTGTAGCTGTGCCTATCGGAAACAGAGGAACGCCTGGAATATCTTCAATAGATACCCGACGAGTGAAAACTATATTTTTTATAAAAACACAAAAGGTGCCTTTCGAAAAATACAACGACGTAGTAAGAGGGATTGTTGGATGAATTATATCAATAGTATTAATAGTAAAGTCACTAGTAAACAATTATGGAACCGAATTAAAAGAATTTCTGGTGTTTACCCAAATAGACAGATTTCTATTCTTGAAAATAATAATGTAATACTATCGACACCCAAAGACATAGCAAACACAATTGCTTCATGTCTTTCCGAAATATCCAGCTCCAACAACTACACTGAAAGTTTAAAAAAAATTAAAGTCGCATCTGAAAAGAATAAAGTTAATTTTACCTCAAACCGTATACTATCTTATAATTGTGATTTTACTTTTCCCGAATTGACAAAGGCTTTATCCTTAGTTCACAAATCAACCCCTGGCCCAGATAATATTAGTTACATCATGCTCAAACATCTATCCAATAGTTCTTTAAATTATCTCCTGAAATTTTATAACAGAATTTGGACCGAGCACACTTTTCCGCAGTCATGGCGATATGCTACTATAATACCCATACTGAAACCGAACAAAGACCCCAAGAATCCTTCGAACTACCGTCCAATAGCCTTGACAAGCTGCTTATGTAAAGTTCTTGAAAAGATGGTCAACGCAAGGCTAATGTATATTTTAGAAAAAGATAAATGTCTCTCTCCACTTCAAAGTGGCTTCAGAAAAAATCGTTCTACCACTGACAATCTAGTCGCTTTCGAGACTGAAATTAGAAATGCTTTCGTCCAAAATAAACATCTCGTCTCGATCTTTTTCGATATCGAAAAGGCCTACGATCGTACGTGGCGTCATGGAATTTTAAGGGATATTTTTAATAATGATATAAGAGGAAATCTGCCTATTTTTATCCAAAATTGCTTAGAGAAAAGGTATTTTAAAATAAGGATTGGATCGATTTTATTCAAGAGGAGGGAGTGCCGCAAGGCAGTGTTTTAAGTGTAACTTTATTCATTTTAAAAATTAACAATATTGTTTCTCGATTGCCTCCATCTGTTAAAGGTCTTATTTACGTTGACGATCTGCAAATTTCATGCGCAGCTAAAGACATTCGTTTAATAGAGAGACAACTACAACAGGCTGTTAACAAAATTACTAATTGGACAAATGAAAATGGATTCAGTTTTTCACCTTCGAAAACTGCATGCGTTCATTTCTGCAGGAAACGAAATCTTCATCTTGACCCTGAAATATATTTTAAAGATATTTTAATTAATGTTGTGGACAATTTCAAATTTTTAGGCATCATATTTGACAAGAAGTTGACTTTTCAACCGCATATTTTAAATCTACGCAAACGTTGCGAAAAGGCACTTAACATTTTACGAGTTTTATCAAAATTATCATGGGGATCCGATCGAGTTTGTCTTTTAAAAATATATAGAGCCCTAATACGATCGAAATTGGATTACGGCTGCGAGGTGTATGGCTCAGCCAGAAAATCTGCTCTTCAAACCCTGAACACTATCCACCACACAGCTTTACGTTTATGTTCTGGTGCCTTTAGAACCTCACCCGTTAACAGCTTGTATGTAGAATCTTTTGAACCTCCCCTGGACTTCAGACGACAGTTGTTATCGCTGGAATACTATTTTAGAATTACCTCAACCCCTCGTCACCCATTGCATACATTTCATCACAGTCCATATTTAAAACGCCTTTATCAAGCCAAAACATCCTTCATCCCTACATTCCATTTAAGAATGCTGGATTTAATGGACGGATCCGAAATATCTTCACTTGTCGTCACCCAGAAAAAACTTTATTATTTCTCTCCTTGGTTTAATCATAATTTTGTATTTCAAAACCCCTTCAAAGATTTTTATAAGGCAGATACATCTGATATTATTTACAAACAACTCTTTCAAAACCATACAGAAAAATACTCTAATTTCATTCATATTTATACCGACGGATCTAAAAGGGCAAACTATGTTGGAGCTGCGTTCACTATTAATCACTCTGTTCACAGTTTTAAACTTCATTCTTCATGTTCTGTTTTTACCTCTGAAATCATGGCCATATATAAAGCATTAGAATATATATCGGATCATTCTCATAAAAAATGTATTATTTTTACAGATTCATTAAGTGTTTTACAGTCATTGAAACATCCTGATCATTCCAGTCATCCCGTTGTTTTAGACTCATTAAAAAGAATTTATCATCTTTCATCCAAAAATTTTAACTTGTTATTTTGTTGGATCCCATCTCATGTTGGGATATCTGAAAATGAATTAGTTGACAAAGCCGCCAAATCGGCCGTAAATAATTTTAATCATACCATTCCTTATCGTGACCTAAAATCTATCATTTACACATTTTTACAAGACAAATGGCAAAACGAATGGAATGAAGAAACTGAAAACAAACTCCATGCTATAAAACCAAATATAACTCTATGGCAGTCACCAGCTTTAAGACGACAGCAGGTAATGCTAACTCGACTCCGTATTGGTCATACGCGTATAACTCATAGGCACCTCCTCCTCGGAGAAGATCATCCCATTTGTAATTACTGCATTTGCCCACTAACTGTAAAACACATTTTAATAGAGTGTTCTCATTTTAATTATCAACGTCTTAAATATTTTAATTCTTATACCTTGACTTTAGAAGACATGGTTGGGGAGAATCCTCATCCAAATATTTTTAGTTTTTTACACGACATTGGTTTTATCCATCACATATAATTTCATATAGTATTTACACATTATGTTTTGACTCATCTCATTTCATTATTATATTATGTATCTGATTTTTATCTTGAGTTTGGCATAATATGTCCCAAGAGGACTCAGTGCCACTAAACCAAATCCAATCCAATCCAATTAGATGCGCGTGCATCTTTACATTCTCCCACCTTTTTTATTTAAAGTTAACAAAACTAATCAAAACAAACACAGTCAGACAGTTATCAAGTTTCAAATCAGTTCAATATGAATAGTTCAATCCAAATATCTGGAAGGAACGTTTACAGTTCTTCCACTTCTGGGGATAACAGTCCCTTTGTCCATTGCTGGAACCTTGCTTTTATCAACACTGGATTCGTTTGAAGAAGAGATATCCCCAAAGGGAAAATTCTCTGAATAGGGCAAACCGTCTCACTCGAAGATATCTTCACTCAAATCACTAATGTTTCCGTCCTCTACCTGGATACACTTCGACTACTTTCCCCATAGGCCAGAAGATCCTACGTTTTCCGTCATTTTCGACGAGCACAACGTCCCCAACTTTAATATTGTGACGTCCATTAACTTCATTTGATCCTTGAACAAGTTGACTGAGATACTTACTTCTAAATCTTTTCCTTAGTATATCTCTCAACTGTTGTTGGTGTATGAACCTTTTGTTGAGAATTACTTGGTCAAGCTGATCTAATTCAGGCACTCCAATTTCTGTAGTCCTACTCAGAAACATCACCGGAGTCAATGTAATGAGATCGTCTGAGTCCTCGGAAACATAAGTGAGGGGTCTGGAATTTATAACTGCTTCACAGTCGCACAATACACTCACAAGCTCTTCACAATTAAGGGGGTCCGGGACACATTGAAAAAAAATTTTTATTTATTAATTTAGAATTTCGAATTTTTTGGTGCTGATTACCCATCTAACTAATAAACGAAATCACAACACAAAATTTTTCCAAGTGTTTTTTAAAAATTTTAAATTAAAATTTTTTGAAAAAAAGAGGGGTCATATTAAATTGCTAAAACTCAAAATATTATTGATCAATTTTCAAAATTCTTGCAGTAAATTATTCACAAATTTATAAACTTTAATTTAGATTCAGCAATTTAATAAATATTAATTTAATAAAAAATAAAAAATATTTGAATGAAAATTTTTGAAAATTTTAAGGTACTTTTTTTTTAAAAAGTCATATTTTTAAAAGTAAATATTTGTTTCAAATTTGCTGAATCAAAATTAAAGTATAATGTTTGAAAAAGATATATTCCAAATTTCAACCCTTTAAATTTATCGGTTTTCGACTTATAGCAATTTGAATACAGGAAATCATGAAAAAATGCATCATGGAGAAAAACGCATTTAAAGTTTTAAAGATAAATGTTGTTGCCATGACAACAACTGTTAAGAGTGTTAGATTTTCAAAACAACGCACCACAAAAATTATTACATCTGTAGTTCTAATTAAGATAAAAACATGATTTAGACGTCATTTTAAGCAGAAAAACACATAGAATTTCTTAAAATATTAAAAAAAAATTCCAAAATTTCACGATTTTTGTGTTCCGGACCCCCTTAAGTGAAGATTGTCCTAAAACTCAACGTAACAGCTTCTTCAGCATCTGAATCTTACAGTCCCAAAATCCTCCCCACCAAGGAGCGGCTGGAGGATTAAAGATCCATTGAATTCTGCTTGTAGCTGCTTCAGCTTCAATGACCTCCCAGTTGATAGTCCGGAAGAGATTGTCAGCCCCTACAAAATTACTCCCATTTTCACTGTAGAAAGTTTTCGGTTTTCCTCTTCTTGCAATGAATCTACGGAGTCCGAGCAAAAAACTTTGGGCCGTCAGCGACACTACGAGTTTTAAATGGACGGCCCCGTACACTGCGCAGGTGAAAAGGATGACCCAGGACATCTTCCGATCTCTCAACATTAGCGGTCCCATCAAATTTACTCCGGTAACCTCAAATTGCGAAGCGTCTCTGACTCTATTCTCAGGTAATGCAATAGGAATGCTCTGCATTCTTTTAGCTTCGTGTCTTTTACATCTGAGACAGCGTGGCAGGACTCTACGAATGGTCTTTCTAGTTTTAATTATCCAAAACGTTTCTCTCAGTTTTGGCATCAAAACAATCACGCCAGCATGAGACATCCTTAGATGTATATTAGTAATCAAGTACTCAACAAGCTTATGATTTCCTGGAAGCAATATTGGGTATATAAAATTTTCTTGGTCTTTTCTTTCCGTCAACTTTGTCTTGACTCGCAAAAGACCTTCTTTATCTTTAGATATGCAAATGGACTTCAATTTTTTAAGATCTTCCGAAGTAAATGCCTTTTGCTGCACTAATCTGACAAGAACCATTTCTGCGGCAGTAAGTTCAGATACCTTCAATTCTCAATTCTCCACTCACTCATTCATTTTTTCTCAGTTTTGCATTCGAAATAAATCTTTGCATCCAATCAACTATTCTTAAAATCTTCTGGTACCTGGAGAAATATCCGGTAATCCATGAATTCATGTCCGCATTACAACTCAATGTTGTAACAATATTATTTTCCCTTTGAGCAGCAATTTCCTCTCTATTTTCAATAGGATTAGAGTGAGGCCATTCATCTTCTGTTAGTGGCAACCAATTAGGCCCCTCCCACCATCTAGATGTGATCAATTTTGTTACAGAACGTCCCCTCGAAGGCAAATCAGCTGGGTTTTTAGTTCCAGAGATGTGATTCCTGTTAGAAGTACAACTTAACAGATAATAAAAAATGAGGGGGGAAAATCGTAGCTCAAGCAAAAAGCACGCCAAACTGTTTACATATTTATTAGAGAGAGAGAGAAGAGATGGTTGCCATTCGGTGATTACAAAATTCAGCGTATCGTTAAATTGAGGTGAGATTGTAGCACTACTTTGGTTTAAATACTATTAAGTCTGAAGGTATTTGCTGATATGAGGCAAATAAGACTTGGATGTTAAAAGATTAAGTTAGTTTATTTAAGCATGGTAAATGGTCAGACATAAACATACAAGCACATGATAGGATGATGAGAGCGGGAAGACAACAGTTAAAGCTACAGTGCTCTTGGTTACAGTTACATATAAAAGCTCTTGGTTACAGTTACATACATAACATCTTCCTCTTTTTAAAAAAAGGTATAACAATTAATATATGCAATAATTTGAGAACATACAAATACAACATTAGAGAGAACCTGGATATGTGTATGATAATAATAGACACAGTATACACTAGTAGATCTGTTTAAATATATAAGCATAATAATAGTAGATAAATATAAGCATAATATACATTATTAGATGAATCTGGATTAGTTTGTAAAATGAAACAAAATGTGTGAATTATGTGTTCATCACTCATGATAACGAGGAGGAGGTTTGATCACACGTCCGGAACGTGTCACTCTGGTACCACTAATTGGAGGATCAGATGGAGCAATTGGGATGGCATTCTTCTTATAGCATTATCCTTCTTTGGGACAATAACTACTGGATTAACCCCATCGGTAGGTTTGGATACTTTTTCGATGATGCCATTTTTCTCCATCAGCAACAGTTCATTTTGAATTTTATCTTCCAGTGCCAATGGGATTTTGCGATACGCAGCAATTACAGGTAGAGCTCCCTCATGTAGAACAATTTTGTGCTTTCCAGGGAGACGACCAACTCCCTCGAACACATCTCTGTACTCATCAACAATATTGAGTAATTCTGAAGAGTATCCATACACAGTGTTAATTTCACATTTTGCGGTATCAATACGCTGTACAAGTTTAAATTTCACACAGGCTCCTAGCACAGGTTTGTACATTGAGATTCACAATCATAAATTTAAGCAGATTGCACTTGTCATTTACAATGCACTGCAGCATGCATTCACCAACAACTGGCAAAGGATTACCAGAATATGTACACACAATTATAGATGTTGCTTGAGGAGATGGAAAATTATCAATTTTTTGCAGGATTGATAAAGGTAAAACATTTACCTGTGCACCCGTGTCCAACTTAAATGTTATTAGGTAATAGTTGACACTAATTTCTTGGAACCAGTCATTGTTGTTAGATGTAGAAAGAGCACCAATGTAAGCAACTTGATACTCATCGTTTGTGCCGATTGTTGATACTTGCTGCCGCTGCCTGGGTTGTTGCTGACGTCTGGGTTGTCTACAAACACTGGGAAAGTGATTTACTATGTGACAGTTATTAGAAGTTTTGCCATAAGCAGGGAACTGTTTAGGTGGATGATGTGAACCACATCGTGAGAAAGGTCTTCGATTCTGTTGTGCTTTAGATGTGTTCTGACTCTGGTACTTGTTGAAGTTATGATTTTGCTTATTGTAGTTGAAATGACCCTTTTCTCCTCTCGATCGATCCACAGCATCCACTTGAAAATGATCCGGCGCCGCTGAATGAGACATCGCAAGAGAGTGCATTTTAGAAAGTTCAGAAGATTTACAAATCTCTATGGCTTTCTTGAGGGAAAGTTCCGATTCTCTAAGGAGACGCTCACGGAGCACATCGTCGCGCAAACCTTGGATGATACGATTCCTAACATTGCGATCGCATGCCGATCCAAATTCGCACTGGTCTGCTTGCAGTTTGATTTCGGTGACAAAGGAATCAAAGTTCTGACCAGCCTTTTGTTTGATGTTGTTGAGCACATATGTGGCGAGCGTAACATTTCTATAAGGCTTGTAATGTTCGTCGAATTTGTCGAGTACTTCAATGATGGTTTTGGATTGTCCGGCAGGAAGGCCAGGGAAGGTAAAGGTGAGATAATCTTTGTATGAAGATTTACCTATCACGCTCAAGAGAAGTGCTATGAGGATTTCGTAGTCCTCTTTATTATACTTGACTGCAGTTTCAAATAGTTCGAAACTTCGACGCCAATCCGTCCATGCTTCTGCTGGGTTGTCGCCAGGAAGAAATGGCTCGAGTTTCAAAAAGTTGTGCGCCATGCCAAGTCGAGAAGTTTGATAATAATAAAAATATATATATTAGGCGTACCATTTTTTTTATTTATTTTTTTTAATTTTTACTTCTGATACCATATTAAGTCTGATGGTATTTGCTGAGATGAGGCAAATAAGACTTGGATGTTAAAAGATTAAGTTAGTTTATTTAAGCATGGTAAATGGTAAGACGTAAACATACAACCCAGGTGGCACAAGAATATCAGATGATATTGTAAAAAGATATTGTATAATATCTGCTCCGACAAAAAATGATATCGCAATGACCCCCTCTTTTTATCGGATGATGTCGTTTCTCGACATAATTAAACAGATTATGATATAATCCGATATAACTTTCATCTTTTCTTTGCCGTAGCTCTATAGCAGTTTATATCGTGTTCCGGCATATTTTTATATCGGCTTTCATTATCAATATATATGATTCGATTTCTATCAACACTTTGTCGACATTCTTATATCCGTCCCCTCTTTTTATCGGATGATGTCGTTGCTCGACATAATTAAACACATTATGACATAATCCGATACAACTTTGATATATTTTCTTTGCCGTAGCTCTATAGCAGATTATATAGTGTTCCGACATTTTTATATCTGCTTTCATTATCAATCATTTCATTTCAATTGACACTGTGTCGACATTCTTGTATCTGTCTCCTGACATAACTCAATTCAGGAAACAGATACAAGAGAGCATTTTGTCCTTTTACTATTTCATAGCTGCCCATCTTCTGGTTTTTGTTGAGTTTTTCAAGTTGAAATTAGCTATAAAATCATCAAATTGTTTCTACACAAATTACATTTGGCATAAAATGTTACATTATAACAGCTGTATAATTTTAGACAAGAAAAACCGAATAAAAAGGATATAAAAACCAGAAGATTGGCAGCCATGCTATTTACTTACAATCAAGCAAAGAAAAACACTTAGGGTGAAGGGGTTAATATATAAAATTGCAAATGTTAAAATAATGGCAATCATTAAAGACTAAAATAATTTTTATTTTCAAAGATTTATGAATGATTCGTTATCGTCGTTGTCACTGCCTTCGTGTCTTTCATCACTGTCTTTCTTTTGTTCTTTTCTCCCATACCATTCAGGGGCATTGGCCAAAGCCTTCCCAAAGCTTTCCATCAAGGAATGCTTCGGGATTCCATCGAACCTTTTAGCTGTTGCAACTAAAAAGGAAATAACGTAATTAGCTTTGGTGATGGATTTATTTCCTTCTTAAAATTCTAAAATATATCTTACAATAGTTATTGAGGGAGTGAAATTAACATTTAAAAACTATCCTGGCAAGTTTCACAATGATTAAAACTATTGGTTCAAAGTTGTTTTTTTTTCCAATGGCGGGCACTGGACTTCTGTCCTTGGCCACTACAAGGCCGGAAGTGATGGTGGACTACTTCCAATGGCGGGCACTAAGGACTTGTCCTTTGGCCACTAGGAGGCCGGAAGTGATAGTCACTTGTGAAGGGGCCACCAATGGGAGGACCATCATTGCCCCTAACAAAGGACAGCACAATTTACATCCATGCCCTGACCCCGGATTCGAACCAAGAACCTTCCGATGCAGAGACCAACACCTTAACCACTAGACCGGTTGGTTCAAAGTGATTGTAGAATACAATCTGCTACAGGACTTATCCATTTATGAAATCCTTTATGCTATAAGTTTGAAATGGTTAAGGTTTTAAAATTTTTTCTTTAATGGTAGGTTTTTTTTGGGGGGGGGTTTTTTTATATATATACGCGGCCCAAGGGCCCGATCAGATCCCCATTAAGCGCCAGACTTTAATATATTTCATTTCTTTAATGACTTTAAATGATGCAAGAATGGTATCACCATTTAATAAAATGCTTGCTTAATTTAAGGTATAGCTAACAATTTTAACAAAGTATTAAAAGCTTTAACTAACTTAAGAGTTGTTTCATTTCAGCAAATCTTTATAAATATAGAAAATACAAATTAAATCAATAAAATTAATTCATTACTAATAAAATTTAACCCATAATTATTTAAAATTATTG
Source organism: Metellina segmentata (assembly GCA_947359465.1). Taxonomy (NCBI): domain Eukaryota; kingdom Metazoa; phylum Arthropoda; class Arachnida; order Araneae; family Tetragnathidae; genus Metellina; species Metellina segmentata. Next base: position 30,689,443 of record OX375883.1, on the reverse strand, counting down.
GGTAAAGCTTCTTGGCATGCCGCTTGAGATTTTTAGATAAGATCAGTCCACTAACTGGGCTATTATTTTCCGTGATTATTAGCTATAGAAGTCTGTATACATATAAAAATTACAAATCACATAGCAATAGATTTAATCAATATTACCTAATATAACATTCGAAATGCTATTAAAACGCAAGAAGGACTTTTTCCCCTTTCGGCCACATCTACTATATTGGATAGCCAGATCTTGCGATAGCACTTTTTTAGTTATGCTCTGTACAAAAGAACTGGCTGTCTTTCCATATCCAGCATCGTATAAAAACTTAACCTGAAAAATGAAAAGTTCCATTAATATAGACACCGGTTAACAAAACTTCAATTTAAAATATATATACAACATATCTCTGCTTATTTTGGGGAAAACCAAGCATTGGGTTATAAACAATAGTTGAGTAAATAAATTACCAAGCCCCTTTCAGTTTTAATTTTATCATTTAATAATTGGACTAACAATTAACATTTTTAGGAAACTTATAAATTATGAAAACTTAGAGCATAACCGCTTCATTATTATATATTGGCTAATTTCATTGTATTATAATAATAGAAATTCAATAATTCACACAGGTACAAAATTACCATGATAGGGGACAGTGCCTTGTCACACTTTGCAATTTACAATTGAGAGCTTCGAGGTCTTGCTCTGATCCAAGAGGCAACTCAACCTCAGTTGGCAGAACAACTGCTGCATCTGTGGGGGCTTTTCCCTCCAGCAGAGTATCCAGTTTTTTTTGCATAAGATTAACCTCTGCTCTCAGTTCATTGATTATAACAATGAGGTGCTGAGCTGTAAATATAAAGGGATTTTAATATTACTATACAAGTATATTATAAATTCATATTAACAACCAGATCTAAATAATATACACAAACAGTGTTCACAGAAAATTTTAATTAATTTAATTTATTTTTCCACAGCTGAAATTTTTTTTGCAATAGATCAATTAAAAACTTACTAAAGTTGCAACAAAATATTTTCTCTGTAGTGAATATTCATATTAAATTTTATTAATTGTAATGTAGTAGATTATTTGTGTGCATTGTATTTTTATAGTATAACTCCCAAAATTGAGTTTATTGGCTATTTTTAATCAAATTAACCAAGATAATATGAAACATTTATGAAAAAAAAAACACATTTTTATTCAGAAATTAAAATTTTTAATTTAATTTTTATTGTAATCAAATGATGATACCTTGAATATCACACAACAATGAAAAGTTGACTTATACCACTATCAAAATCAATATGTTTAATTTACTAATAATAATATTAAACTAAAGATAAATTTTATATAAACAAAAGGATGAAAATAGTGATTGTGCTAACAATTAGTGCATTTAATAAGAAATTTGCAGAAAGGATTTCATTTTATCTGGCTCTGGTAACAACTTTGCAATCTTACCTCTTGAGACAATAGAATGCAGACAAAAGTGGCCATGAACTATGCTGTTGTCAGCAAAGCCAGGGATTAAAATATATTAAAATTCAATTACTAAAATCAAAGTTATGTAAAAAAAATTACTTTAGACATTCTGGTTGGTGTTACTTGGCCCCCACTCTGTAATTGATTAAGAATCTAGGGAAAAAAATAAAGATTAGCCATCACAAAACCCAAGTGATTTTTGAGCTTCAAAACTTATTTGTGATAGTCTCTTGTTATACTATATGTACTATTCAAGATTATTAACTGGAAAATTTTACTAATAACAAGACAATCTGGTATAATCATTCAAAATCCTAGCTTATTTTAACAGAATACAAAACATGTAGACTCACTAGAAGAAATTCTTCTCTCCGGCCTTGGCAAAGAAGTACTCGTACTTCGTTCCCCAAAAGATGGAGAATCTACAAGAAATATTATAATTAGCCACCACAAGAAACTAATGAAGCGAATTTTGAGCTTTTAATCTACTTAACTATATTATACTCTTTGTATTTTAACTATCTGCTGATATTTAAGCAGATAGTTTTTAGTAATTGAAATACATAGTACTAATACAAAAAAATTGACAATTCAAAATTCTATTTATTTTAACCGAATAAAAAAACAAGCAGAACCCACCAGAAATAGCTGACTTTCCTTTGCATCGAAAAGCTCTCATCTCAACTTCTGTAAGAGATAGGGAATCTGTAATAAAAATATTCTTACAATTGGCCACAACAATTCTATGCTTTGTATTTTAATTATCTGCCAATATTTAAATGTGATTAATTTTTTTTTTAATTCCTAAAACAAAAATTGTTACAAACACAAGAGAATTCAAACTAGTTATTTCGACTGAATACGAAACAAGTAGAACTCATCAGAAATGGTATTGTTTTCCTTCCTAGGGAAAGAAGGTACAGGATACTTCTTGGGTGGTGGTAACAACGATGGGCTCATATCAGTTTCCTCTTGAGAATCAATTTTATACGAATCTAATTTCTGGGGCCTTTTCCTTTTTTTGGAAGGGCTTTCAACTTTGTCTGCCTCTTCCGAGTCATCACTGATGGCTGATGTTTCCAACAGCGTATCTGCTTTTCTGAGAGCAGTTTGGTAACTATCTGAAAGTTATATGAAAATACCAGAGTTAACAACTGAATTTTTTTACTATCTTTTTTAATTTGGGAACAGATTCAGAATAAACTACCAAC